>JAOPJM010001463.1:24098096-24108550 GCA_027124095.1 Muusoctopus leioderma | reverse complement strand
CCAAATTCTTGATTATTTTCAAAATTAATTGAAAATCATAGTCAGTGTATTTCATTAGAAATATGGTAATGAAAGGGAAAGATGGTGTAGCTAAACCCAGTACTTGAGTAGAACTTATCAATACTAGAAAATGAAAGGGTAAACTCAATACTGGTGAGATTTATATTTAAAACATAGAGGAGACATTACTGAATAATGTTAGGAATTTAGTGTGATTAAACTGAAGACATTAATTTATATATTAAAGATACTGTTTCATAATATTAAAGCAACAGGCTAGATTTTATTTCCAGCATCGGAAAAATGAAAAAATATGCATGCTATATAATATGACAACACTATTAAAATGGAACATTTTAAAAGGACAAGAACTCAAATCAGTATGATATTAATTGCTCATTAAGGCTGCAGTGGGGATGTTGGGGCACTAAGACTTGAATAGAAAAGTCTGGAGAACTACACAAACAAAATCTCAACTCAGTCAATAACATTTGTAAATTCCAAATGGTTTCTGAACAGCTTCAGTATTATGAAGAGTACTATTAATGAGGTGAAAAACCTACATTACAAAATCCTTAAGTATAACCAGATTGAAACAAATTGAAAGTAGAATTAACTCTTGACATCTGTTGAACATTTTCTAAATTGAGGAGAAATTGCCTAAAAACAGGGTTTTTGCAGCTTATTTATTATGAAATTTACAGGTAAAAACACAGGTACTTGAGGTGTTTTTACACAAAATTGTTCACTTTCACCATACATATATATATATAGTTCAATGATTCATATCAATTTCATGATGTGATATCATGTAGAACCATGTCTTACAGGATGTTATGAGATAAAGAAAAATTTCATGTGACATTAATCTGAGATATTGCACTTAGAAAATAGAAGAAAAAAACTTGACTAACAGAAGAGAAGAGACAGGGTCAGAAATGACCAGAAAGCTAAAATAGGCACACAGGAGGAAGAAATATATCAATCATGCTGACAGAAATATATCAATCATGCTGACAGAAATATATCAATCCAAGAAACTGATGTCAGAAATGAATGTGAAAAACACTTCAGTATTATAGAATCATATAAAATAAGTGAATTAAATGTAAAAGGGGGAAAAATGTAATTACTTGATTGGGAATGATGAAAATTATGTTTATATATATATATAGTGGTGAATATAACATTAACTATAGTTAATATATAATATATTTTCCACTTTTCCAGCTTTTAATTTCTGTAAGAAACATCAGATTTTTTTTTGTATAGATTATAGTTGAAATGAAAAATATTAATTTGTTAGAGAAGTTGATCTCTTAATATTTCACATGATGACTTCGTATTTTATTTTTATTCAGCTATTTTAGGAATATAAAATTTACTGTTTTATCTTATATTTGATGTTGTTATTATTGTGGTGGAGGTGGTGATGGTGAGGATGAACTGCTTTCCTATTTTCTAAAACTTACTTTTAAATTTTTTTTATTTTACTCTGAGACTTCGTCTCAATTTTCCAAATTTGTTATTGCTTATTTTCTTTCTTATTAATTTTCTGTTGCATATTAAATTTATTTTTATCAAAAACTTCACTTAAAATGCTTGACCAAAAAAAAGTGAAAAAAATTATATTTATCAAAAGGGTTAATTTTGTCTCATTAGATACATTTAAAATGAAGAAGAAAAAAAACGAAAAAAAATACAAAGCAAAATGTATTTGTCTAGAAATAACATATTCTGAAAGATGTGCCAAGTTAACATTTAAGAGATAAATTATTTTTACATTATCGCCAATTTAGAGAAGTTTTAATTTCTAAAATGGACTTCAATTAGTTGCTTAGTAATTTAATTAATTAATTAATTAATTAGTAATTAGATTTTTCTATGCTACCTACTGAATCCAAAGAACATGAAAGTAATGAATCCATTTACTTCAATATATTGGCTGTCAGTACCAGCCAATGGATTGAATTACTGGGTCAGAAAAGGGACCAACTTATGTAAATTACTATTTTGTAGTAAAAGATACATGATATTCTCAAAGATGTATGAGATATCTACTTCATAAGCCTACTCATCAGGAGGGATTTCTTCTTTAACCAACACCTTTATATAAACTAAACTTCTTTCAAGTCCATTCAGGATTTCTTTCAGTCTCTATTGATAAAGAGATGATTAGTGACCACAAGAAATGGCAAGATGCTATGCTGGAGCAGACCCATTGAACACATGCCAGCATAAAAAACAGACACGTGATGATGATGATATTTGAGAGTGTGAAAGAAAATGAAATAGATTTTTAAATTTCTAGAGCTCTCTGGATAATTTTAACATACTTCTTGATTTTTATATATAATACATTTAACCATTGGAATCCTTTTTTGACTGTTAACATTCATTTTTTCATGCTCAAATGAGAAAGTTTATATTGGAAAGATTCTTTTCATACATATTCTTATGTTTTTTCTTTTTCCTTTTTTTCTTAATATTTCCTCATAGTATCTTCATACTAGAATGAAGATTTTAGAACATATGAGTTTAATTTGATTAAAAAGATATTCTAATAAATCCATTTTAGTTGGATCAAAAGAAAGTAAATATTACACTTATTTTGTACACATGCACATATATCAAACTACAAAACAAAATTTGAAACTGAAACAAATTGGCAATGAAAACTTGAAAGATTTAGATATAATGTGAAACTACCATCTGGTGTAGACTCATCTAAATATTATTGGATTTATTTTATGATCGTAGCATCTTAACCAATCAACTTGATGGTTTTTCTACTTCTGTATCTTTCATTGGAGATTACTAACAATTTTGTATTACCTCTACAGGTGATTTATGAAAGAATCAGGCAGAGAATAACATTATGATGACTTAGCTATTACTGAGTAGACTAGAATTGTATAAACAGACTGAATTAAGCCTGATTGGTTTCGAAATGGGAATGTCAATGTATTTATCCTAAATGAAACCAAAGAAATCATACCTAGGATATTATGTTACAGTGACTTTAGAAGTATCATAAAAGATTTAGGGTCCAGTTTTTTAATTGACAGAGTACTACATAAACAAAATCGAAGGTAATTGACAAAAAATGTGAGATAAAGCCAGTTATAATAATTTTGAGCAGATAGAAACTCCACTCAACAAATATAGCAGTAATAGAATTGGAGACATTTCACGAACAACAACAATAAAATAGATGATAGTAAGATAAATGCATAAAAAATATTTTCATTGCCTTTTGTATGATAGTATAATAGATATAAGGGAATTGTGTAGAATAATCTATAAATTTTCAATAAATATTTAGAGAAAATAACCACAAAGGTCCATAGTAGATGCAATCATTTCATAAGGGTAACTATGCATGGAATAAGTGGAGACAGTTTTTATATTCGTTATAATTTAAAATGTTACATTAGCTGTCAATTGAAGGGCCTCTTTTTTGTATGGCACATGTTAGCTTATCAATATAATGTTTTATTTTTATTGTTCAAGTTTGGAAGAAGGGCCTGTGCCCATGGCCTTTGCAGACCCTCTGAGATCTGTTGATAACTTATTGTATGGTTGTTGGTTGAATTCTTGTTAGCATGTGTTTCAGATTCTTGTACTTCATTAGAGTGAGACATTAAAAAAATAGATATTATTTTAATTAACGTTTTCTAGCCTGTTAATGTTGTCTTTTGTGTTTACATGACTGCTGTGAGGTGAATATGTAATTGTCATAAGCTGGATTTGAACTCGGAAGCTTTATTTCTAAACAAAGAGTATTAATGTCGCAATCGACTAAGTCACCAGAGGCTTAGTGGATTAGGATATTAATACTATTGCCTAAAACCTATACATGCATTTTATGTTCATACACACATACAAGAATATTGAACAAATACAAGCATTTACATAGTTATAAACCTTTTCTTCAGTTTAAAGAAAGCAACTAAATGTTCTACTTCAATTGCTAGTTGTGGCCTGTTGCCAGTACCCTTCTGCCTGATGTTCTTCCACACCAGAATGAACAAAATGCATATTTTGGAGGATCAACAAAGTTCAAATGGCACATCTCTTTAAACCATTTGCCAACCAAATAAACTAACATTTCTTACTTAGAATTTGCTTATCCTGTGCTGCTTCTCAAGAAAATTTTCTATTTACTGAATGGATAATCCAATTCATTAACTCTCTGACTCGTCATTCATTCCAACACCAATGTAACCAAAATACCAACATTGGGTTTAACACTTTTGATACAAACTTGCCCGAGACTGCCTGTGTCTATGATACAAAATCAACCCATTTTATAGTATTCATATTTAAATTAAAACATTTCATTATAATTTTACACAGAAACCCTTTTGATAAGTTATGTTCCAAACATCAAATTTAATATACAAATAAATGAAAACATTAGTTATGTTACCAAATCCCTCCAAAATCTTGATTATTTTCAAGACTAATCACTGATCTCAGAAGTACAGGTATGTAAGACAAGAAATATAATATATTTTAGCATTCAATAAAGTAATACTTTAAAAATTCTTATGTCAAATCACTTATGCTATTCTTAAAGCAACTATTCTAGTTCATTTAGCTTTTTAAAAGCTAAACTATGGTAGTAATGAAGTTTATACAATAATCATAATTATTAGTATAAAGTTAAACATGTATCATAATAGTCAGACTGCTACCAAAATAATTAACACAATTATAGATATCAATAACAGCAAAACAAATCAGAAGAGGTGTAGTAACAATTAATACAGCCAGTAGAAGTATCATAATAATTGGCAAAGTTAGTAGTAGGTCACAGTATTACTACTGTAATGTCTTGTAGGCTGCATAAGAATAATGTATATTTTTACATCTTGTCTCTCATAAGTTTCAGTAATTTAATTTTATACTTTTGTAATTGTTTCTACAAAACATAGACTTGTTTACTCTTTGGGGATTTATAATTAATTAATTATAAAAGAGAATATGAATAATAAATATTCCAATAATAATTAACATTTTTTTAGTAATTTCATAAGTTCAAATGAAAATCATGAATGAAGATACATTTTGAATTGAAGAGGTGTTAGAAAAATGCAAATTTATATATAGCTAAGTAGCATTTTTCTAAGTAGCATTTTTAAAGCCGCCACAGTAAATTATGCAGAGTATTATTCCAGGAAGAAACCTTTGAAGACACACTTCTAATTCAAATTGTATTCCAGACTAAGTATAAATACTGAAACTGATTTACTTTGTTCACCAAAACAACAATGTAAAAGAGAAACTACTATAGGAAGATGAATATTAATAAAAAAAATAAAAAAATAAATAAAAAATAGCACTATATCTTTTTAGTCAAAACTAAGCTAAGAGTAATATATAAAGAAACAATATTTAGATTACTTCAATATAACAAAAGATTTTCTCTTTGATAAGCTCTTGAGATTACTTTCAGATCATAGATTTGATTCCAAAACAAAATGTTAAAGGATAAAAATATTTTCATCAATAGGAAATCACTGTACATTTCTCTTTTTCTAATTTATTTTTAATAAAAAAAATTTAATCCGGAATCTTCTATAAAATAACATAGAAAACTATAAGAAGTAATATTGGAAAAGGAACTGAAACAAAAGTCAATCAACAATAAAGGAATTAACAAAGTCTGAAAAATCAATAGAAACAACATTAGAAGCTTGACACATAGTATAGATTGTTTTCATTTACTATGTAGTCGTTTAACTATAAATTCACAGTCTAAGTGATTGTGTACAGAATCAAAATAAGAAACCCTCTCAAAAATTCAATGCCATGCCAGATTATATTCCAGCAGAAGAATAGAGAAATTTCACTATTAAACAATTTTCCTTAACACTGATACAAACTTGCCATATCAAAAGTAAATTATTTAGTCATGATATAAGACAGATAAATAGCTGGAAGCTAAAGAAAGAAGAGCAATTGTTAGAGAAGTGAATGCAATTGATAAAGACATTGCTCCCAATTATGAACAGAAGAGAGGAAACTAATGGAAGCCAGGGTGTATGTTTAGGAAATTTGTTGATTGATGTCAGCATCAAGTATTGTGTACCAAGCAAATTATCTTCTTTAAAAGGTTTGGCAGTAATGGCCAAAAGGAAACAAGTAGTTATAACTACCTTGGCAAAAGGCCCATCTTGTTCATTATTGGCAGTGTTTGTAGAAGCCAAAGTTGTATAGATACATGTATTAGTAACGTAAGCATGCATTTGACAATAGATACTTGAAGTATATTTGAAATGTTTTGGTTTCTTTTAAACATTATAAACATAAGAGTCAAATACTTTGAAATTAATTACATAATTAAATAGGTACTAGATGGGTGTGAAAAAAAATGGCTGTCAGATCTTTTAGCTAAGTAAACAATGAGACAACAAGAGTATATTTCAGTTTAAAATAATGTAATACACTACAGATGAATTTACAAACAGAATAAAAAATAAACAAGAGATGAAAAATATAAGAATTGATAATTATTTGGAGACTTTTGTTACAGTATCAATAACAAAGTGATATTATATTTTTGACATTATAAAAAATGCTTTCTGACATTGCTACAAAGCCACACATTTTGGGTGAGGGTTAGTCAATTTGATCATTTCCAGTCCTTTACTGGTAGTTATGTTATTGACCCTGGAAGGATGAAAGACAAAGTTGACCTCAGAGGGAATTAAACTCAGAATGCAAAGTGATGTAACAAAATACCACAAGAATCTACTACCACCCTGACATTATAAAATAACAAAATGGGGTTAAATTATGATGTTAAAGGACTATTTCTAAATTATTGCTTTAGTTTCAGTTTAAATAGTAAAAGTGCATTAGCCTCTCAATACTAAAATAGAAAACATAGTCAAATTAATATTAACATGAAAATTAACACTAACACTGCCACTGTGCATATCATTATCCGGATTAGTTTAATGTTATTACGGATCAACCATTTGCATTACACGATAGCAGAACAGTCATCTTGTTTTCTCAACCTACATTTACTCATTTCACATTGTACAAACATCAGATCACACTCAACTTGTTCTTCTCTAATCACTGCAAATCCTGTTTTTACTGTTCATGTTTTCATTACACAGCATCACGCTTCTGGTATAAATAGTGTATAATCTAACTTTTATATGAAGAGTGTATACATCTGATAACACAAGCAACAATTTACCTCTATCTTCTTCTATCCACATTGTCCACTATGCAACCTCAAAAGCTAAATCAAGCAACATAAATCACACATTAACTATTTTCAGTGATCTGGCCGAGTTAGCCAGGATTTTTAATCACTGGCTTCTGTTAGTTACAATATTGTATGTTGTGCAAATAAAATGTTAATCTCTATCAATCTATCTGAAATTTTGCTGTGTATTAAATAAGATTGAACTTACTATACGATACTGAGAATACTGAGTTACTACCTGCTGTACCAAACACATTAGGCTTATGAAGCCATGCTCTTGTTTGATGTACATGCATGTTCATAACAAATAGAAACACACACACAAACAGATATCTACATGACCAAGCTTATTCGTATATATACCCAAACACATACTATGTTGAAATTAAATTCACTAGCTTTATTTTTTTAGTGATTTATTAGTTTCAACAATGAATATTAATTCAGAAATGATAAACAGAATCAAGTTATAACTAAACAAGAGTTAAATACTAATCAGTTTAGAATATATATATACCAGGATCGAAAATGAAATGGATTTTTTTTTTTGCAATATCCAATATATAGACCAATTACCTGAGAATGAAAAATAAGATTGTTCACGTCTAGTTTAGACTATATTTGACTCTAAATCAAACTTAACATATTTGACTAAGACTTGATGTCATGATACAAGCACAAGAGTTAGATGAAAGTACTTGAGTAGACTTATGGTAGGCAGCTTAACAAGTTGATTTATTTTATTTCATTAAGATGCTTATAGAGAAAAACAGCAGAAAGGAAATAGAAAACGATCGCAAGTACTGATTTGTCTCTTAGAAATAAATAAGCTCTCAGTAATAAGAAAATGAAAAGGAAGAATAAAAACAGATAAGTCTTCGGTACAAAGTTAAGAAATGCTTCAAAAAGCAAGAATACATTTTAACAACAAAAATACCTTTGAGATCAATATCGGTTTATACTTTTAATTCTTCTCACCTTTTGTCAGCAGAAAGAACGATAACTTACCTAGAAAAAGAGTAAAAAAGAAATAGAAATTAAAATTAGGAAATCCAATTAATAAGATAAAGTGTTGATCTTCAATACAATACAGGAATTAGTAAACAGTGAGGTAAGTTTCATCAATGCAATTTCTTCTTAGGTGAAGAAAGAAATTTATCTCCTCAAATACCCATAAAATACAAGAGCAATCAAATACACAAGCAGAGATATTTATACATATATTATATAAATATATGAAATGTTCAAATAAAACTTTTAAAATATTGAAAAGAATATATAACGCAGAGGGATTTAGTACAACCAAAACTTTAGGACGCATTCATTTATGTATGGTTACATTCATCTAAGACTTTATTAGACATATGTATCTTAGAATATCCCTAAATTATTACAACTTTACTATGTCATAGGATGTTAGTTCAACTATAATCTCTGGTTTATTGCCAAATTATTTTACTTTGTGCTAGTTAAAATGAGACTATTATTTCTGTTGTGGCAAGGAATGTACATATAGCAGTGTTCTTTATGTAGAATTCAATCTATCATACTGTACAGTCATGATCAGAATGTTGGCTACTATATTCTTTCTTTTTAAAAAAATCGAATATTGCTGCTGTGTAAGCATCATCACTCACAGTTTAATGTCTTTTGTTTGTTCTTTCTGGCAGAATGTTTTAGACAACTGGACTATAAAAAGAAGCAACATTCTCTGCAGAATATAAACGGCATCATTTTAAGATATAACTCAATCGTTGACTTCATTCCTATAGTTTACCCTAGTAGTAAATGCTATTTTTAATATTTCAGCGTTTTGTTTTATAACCAAATGAGAGTTAATAAACAGAATGACTTCTAAAACTTTGAATTTTTTTTTTTTTTTCTTCCAAGAACCACTAATCTGTGAAAATCCAATTTTTTTCTCACTTGTTCTTGCCAGACATACTACAAACTCTTTAAAATTCAACTCCACATTGACCACATCAATCTCAATCACCCGACATTATTATGACTCAAGAAAGCACACTTGGTCTATATGTAAATTTCTCTCCACATCAATCAGTTTGGATCACATAATTATAGATTTTTTCCTCTATCTAATACCTACTTGATATTCTTGTCTATTTTAAAAGGGGTACTGTGGCGGTCAGGTTTAGTCACAAGTTCAAATCTTGTTACAGCCATTCTGTTGTGCATAGTTAATTTGCATATTTCTCAATGATTTGCTTACTTCTCAATGATTTACCATGCTAACTTCAACCAACTATTCCACAATTTCACTCTTGAAGAGATGCACTGACAGTGGGACATTCCTTCCCTTCTTGCGCTAACAAATAACATAGCAAAATAAAATTTAAGTGTCACTAGAAAATAAACTCAGCATGATGTGTTTAATATGTAATAGGAATTTTGGAGCCGAACTGATTTTAAATAGAAGAAGAAGAAGAAGAAGAATGTGAATTAAAGATACAGGCTACTGCAAATACACTTATTTCAAATAGATGAATATCTTAGGTAAGAAAGTGCTTTGAGATGAAGTACATCTTACTAGTAAAACTTAGATGCAGATACAATCTTAGAAAGTTAGTCTTCATAGATGAGGTGATGCTGGATTGATGTGCATGGAAATAAACTGTGGTACATGTCTGTACAAACAACATACATACAGAAAAATGGATGATAAACCTGATAACCACAAAAGCAATGATGATAATTAATTGACTATGTTTTCCACGGATTTTTTTCTAATATGTTTTGCAAATCTCTACCACCACATGTTCAACATTTAGACCTAGCAGATGCCACATATAATTTTAAACTGTTTTCATAACTTTCTCTAGATAAGCATTGGCACGTGCAAAGCTGGTAATAGGCCCATCCCAGATGTGAAATGTAGGTACTATTTCAACTGGTAATAGCCCCAGGCCAGATGCAAATACTCATTAAGTATTTTAGTAATCAGTGTTAAATAGTGAGCACTGTATACAATAACCTCATTATTATTATATTATAAATACATATGATTTATGAATGGGTTACAGGTATATGCATGTGCATGTAGTCTACATAAAAGTAACACAACAGAATAAAAGAAGGAGAACGGTTTATAAAAAAGGTAATTTTTTACCACAGGGAACTCGCTTTACATGTGTAGCGTTTGCTGTTTCCCCTCAAATGGATTCGCCTAATTTGCGTGGGTGAGCATTGGACTCGCCCATTTGAG
>JAOPJM010001463.1:24063938-24071686 GCA_027124095.1 Muusoctopus leioderma | reverse complement strand
TAAGTGAGAATGTGTGTCTGTTTGTCTTGAAACAACGTTGCCCTTTCTGAATGAATCTTTACTAAATTTGTCATGGACATCCTAATGTACCCCAGGAAATTTTGTGTACAACGAAATCCGGCATCCCTCTTTGGAATACACATTTTTCGATTAAAGTATGAAATTTCCCCAAAGGAGATGGGGAAAGACAAGGAGTTGCACTTGAGTAGGAGGGGGAAAGTAAGAAGTAAAACTATTATAGGCAGTTAAGTAGAAGTTAGTAATTTTTGACTGTGTTGTTCTTTCTCTCGGGCAATTAATAATTCTTTCTAATATTGGCACAAGGCCAGACATTTTAGGGGAGGGGTAACTCGATTAAATCGACCCCAGTACTTCACTGGTACTTTGTTTATCGACCACAGGTGGATGAAAGGCAAAGTTGGCCTCGGCGGGGTTTGAACTCAGAGCTTAGCGGGCCGGAACGAATACTGCAAGGCATTCTGTCCGACGTGCTAATGATTCAGCCAATCCACCACCATTCTCGGGTAATTAATAATAAAATGTTAAAAGATACGTTAAAGAGTCAGACTAAATATTTTGCGGTATTTATTCCGGCTCTGTACGTTCTGAGTTCAAATCACGCCGAAGACCACTACTTTATTTTTTTTCAAGTTATATAAATGTTGAATAATTTTTATTCTACTGCTATCACTATATCACTTTTGAGAACTTGAATATCATATGACGTCCATAATCTCGTACAAAAAGACTTGCAATTGATTCATGTACATCTAACAAAGAAAATGTTTCTACATATTCCAAACCCAGGCAATGCCGGGTATCTCTGCTAGTATATATATATATATATATATATATATATATTGGATTCTTTGTTGGTTTCGACGATGAGTGCTCGATTGTTCAATCAATGGAATGGCCTACTCATTAAATTAACATGAAAGCGGCTGAGCATTCCGCAGACATGTGTACCCTCTAATGTAATTCTCAGGCAGGATCAGCGGGGCACAGTGTGACAAGGCTGGACCTTTGAATTACAGCTACAATCCATCCGACGGGCTTTCATACAGTATCCATCTACCCAGATTCCCTCACCAGGCTTGGATCTACCCAAGGCTATGGTAAAGGCACTTGCCCAAGATGCCAAACAGTGGGATCGAACCCAATACCTCATGATTGCGAAGTGAGTTTGTTAACCCTTCGGCCATACTGTGTCCATACACACACACACACACACACATATATGCATATATTTATACACACACACACGCATGCACACACAAACACACACACACACACACACACATATATATATGTATATATATATACAAACATATATACACTTTTCCCTCACTCTTGCTCCTCTCCCTTCTGTCCCTTCAAATTCCCAGCTTGCCCTATTTTTACCCATACTCTTACTCATTTCTTCACCTAATCCTCCCGTACATAACCTTTCTCCTATTCACACTCTCAAGTCACATTGCCCTCTTAGAAACGGAGACTATGTAGAGTAGAGAAGGAATTTTTAGCCTGCTAGAGACAAGGCAACCTCTCTAGTGCTGGTGACACGATAAATGCATCCAGTGCACTCTGTAAAGTGTTTGGTGATCGTTCGAAGACAAAACAGGGTCGAGAGGGCTCTATAGTCATGTCTTGGATATGACAACCTCTCTAGTGTTGGTGCCACGATAAATGCGCCCAGTACACTCTGTAAAGTGGTTGGTGTTAGGAAGGACATCCAGCCGTAGAAACCAAGCCAAACGAAACATGTGTGAGGCATGGTCCCCTGACCCATCTAGGAGAGAGGAGAATGACAACTCCATTCAAAATCAACGGCAGGCCGAAATCACCCATCCAACCCATGCCAGCATGGAAAACGGATGTAAAATGATGATGAATGATGATGATGATGATGATATATATATATATATACATTAGGCCATATAAATTTTAGGATATATATATTTTAGGTCACATAATGTTTATCAGATTTTAGTCAATTTAGCCTATGATTATCATTACAAACCTAATTTTAAAAATATTTCAAAAAAGGATTATTTATGATTATTACTATTATAATAATTATTATTATTTTGTAGGAGAGAAATTACTGAAATGGATCCAAATTTAAAAACTGATAATCAATCAAGAATAAGGTTGGCAGTTTGTGAATTGAGGAGAGATCCAGATAAGTAATGTAATGATTTATAAATATTAATGAATGTTTTTATAATATTTATTGGGTCAGTTTTTTTCCCCCACCAACATTTGGCTTCTTTCCAACATTTACTTTCCACTTCTGATCAGAGGCTGACTTAAATCAGTCTCATATTTAAAAATAAAATACAGATGAACATAAAAGAAACACAAATTTGTCGAAAGCTGAAAACAATGGAAGTAAAACAATCAATGACCAAATCTTATTCTAGAAAGCTAACAATTTCCATTAATCTCTCTGGAACAGTGAATCAAACAAAGTAATAAGGAATAAAATCAAAATTATTTGATAGCAAGAATAGTAAGAAATAAAAAAACTGGACAATTCGATAGTCAGAATGGTTTTATGATATGCTTCTATTTTGTTTCTTTTAATACCAGCAATAAAATGTTAGTCCAAAAATGATTACTTGGGCTATAAAGTTTCACACATGATTACAAAGTGTTGTTGTTCTAATTCTTCAAAGGTTAAATTAGCCAATACCAAAGCTAAACAAGAATCATACAGCTATTATTAACATTGATCAGTTATTTCATTGGAGGGAAACCCTTTAATGCCAGCTTTTTAAATACAACTGATTTCAAACATTTCCTTTATTTCTGAATAGTGAAAGCAATAGGAAAAGCAAAATAGCTTTGATGCTAAGGTATCTGACCACCAGCTTTGCAATGTGTCTTTCGAGACGTAACTTATTTCTTACTGCTTTCGTTTATCTAGCTGCAGGATATATGCAACATTTCTTCTGAGAAATGTTACTTGAAACAGACAGATATTTTATCAAGAGGAAGATTTATTTCTCATCTACCTAACATGACAGAAACAGAGAGTAGGCCCCAGCCTTAACCCTTTTGTTACCATATTTTTAATGAAATACACTGCCTGTGATGTTCAATTAATTTTGAAAATAATCAAGAATTTGCAGGGGTTTAGTAAAATAACTAATTTTCTCATTATTAAGTTGGTATTAGGAAGATAACTTAACAAAAAGTTCTTAGATACAATTATAATGGAAAGTTTAAATTTAAATAGGAACACTTTAAAACAAAAAGTTTTTACTCATAGAACCAGTGGTGGTTTCAGGTGGATTGGTATCAAAAGGGTTAAGAACACCAGTGTCCATAAGCAAGAACATTTTTAGATAAGAAATTTCTGAACAACATATATAATCTGCTTAATATTTTCAATACTTAATTTTCATATGGTGGCAAAGATTATTATCCTAAGTATTTCAAAGTTTGCTTTTCTAAACTGGCTTCAATTATCTGGAGACTGTCCTTCACCACTTAATAAAAATTCCCGCTTTTCACCAATAGAGAACTTTATTTAATTGACTATTTCGCATAATAGCATTAAATCTAATATTAGCTGGAAAGTTGTATAAATTCAGACTTTGGAGAAATTATTGGAGCAGATATTTTACAGTTGGATCTTTCTCTTTCCTACGACTAATTACAAACTGAAGAAGCACTCACTTTTACCTCTTTAATTGGCAGGTAAAGTATTTATTTAGTACATACTGTCTTAATTGGTATGAAAATGCTTAAGATTAAATAAAGTGTTTTTATGAATGAAGCAGGCAACATAATGTATTTTGAACTTTATTAAGAAAAAAAAAGAAGTAAATAAGTAGGAAAAAATCAAATTCAAAATAGAGTTACAAAGTAAATATTTTTTCATAATACCAACTCTTCCTTATATTTACTTGATCTTTTAATTAGTGTTGTATTTAAACTTGATATAATCAGAACACATACAATGATGTAGATTCATCAATTGGATACATTTCTCATTAACGTACTGCACATTGATAAGAATATGGATCAACTGAATTGTTTCCAGGTAATACAGTATTAATTATACAGATCAACAACCATTAAAGAATTTCATACCTAGCTGAATAAGTGAGATTACAAATCCAAAACCTAGTCTAGGTGTGGAATATGTTTGAGGTGGATAACCCCTAGAGAACAAATGGATCTAACAACTATAGCATTGCAATTTTGACTACGTTGATCTCATTCACCTTTGATGTAGTTACAACATCATCCCCATCATCATTACAACAATGTATATTGAATTAGATTTATGTATTTGTGTAGATATCTGGAATTAATCATCTAGTAGTATAAATTTAACAAGTGTACAATAAAATGTATAGTACATGCCATAGAATATAACAATGTTTAATACGCAAATAGATAATAAATACTGAATATCACCACAGATATACAGAATTTGACTAACAGAACATGCATGTTTCTAACTGCACTAGAACTGAATGAAACCCAATTTCAGTTAACAGGCCTGTATTTTTTCTCTAGGTGATATAACTCCCAGAATTATTTTAGGAGATTAAATATATATTCTAATACATAATTAGAATTAACTAATTCATAGTTAGTTAATGTATAAAACTTTCCAATGCTGAAAATTATATGTAATTACTATACAATTAATATATAAACTTTCTACACATCTTTGATAAATAAACATTACTAACCTTTCTCTGTGATCCTGAAGCCTTTGTTCTTGGGGTAGAAATCCCTTGCACCTATAAAAGAAAAGAAAACAGATTTAGACCAAAAAGACAATCAATGTTTTTGAAAAGAAATCTTGCTGAAATAATATAAATATAATTAGATTATGGTTCATTATAACAATCAAAAGCAATCTATAAAATATAGTGCATGTCAAGAAGTTAAATAAGTGAATAAATAAATGAATTCAGCTGAAAAATAAAGAAAACACAAAGTATATTACTTTATTATTTTTTTTTTTACTTTTTACAAAGTTATAGCAATAAAGACAAAAGTCATTTTTTAACATTTCCTTTCTATGAGCACCTTGAAGTCACAGAAAAATAAACCCTGTTAAGAACATGTGTGATTAAAAAGATTGAAAAAATGATGAATGTGTTGGAATTGATTTAATGAGAATTATCACCAATTATCCTAGTTTATCACAAATACTATTTGAGCTACTTATCTAGCAGAAGTATGCTCTTATCATTAATGCTTAGTGAACCATTAATGCTTTTTCAACCATAAAAACACAGCTGACTCTTACACGATTATCTAATGGTCCTTAATAACGGATTGTTTCTTTTAAAAAGCAGTGATCTAAATTGTAAATCATTCAGAGCAATAAGAAGAATATGCATAATTATTCAACCACAGCATAAATTGAGACAAATTGGATCATATCAAATATCAATGATTTTGATTCACAACGTTTTGAGTTCTCCATATACCCAATGACATTTTTTAACAGCATATATCTATTACACACACACATATACACAAAATAATATATGCACAATTATTTGCTGAATTTGAAAATACACAAAAACTACAATTGTGGTGTTTGTATTTGATGATGGAAGAAGAGTTGAACTCATTGCCCAAGACAACTTCGCAGAAATAGGCAAATAGTTAGGTGAGTAATATGCTTTAATTTCTCTAGATTTAATGATTTCAATATGGTTACCCTATTCATTCACATGACACTGACTGAAATAACGGAGATAAAATGTAATGATGAAAAACTACACTGAAATTGAAAGACTGAAAATATAATTCAAGGAATGTGAAATTTTAGAATTTAACAAGGACATAGAACATTTTGCTTTAATTGCAGAAAGAAAACATTGAAGGAAATGAGTCTACAATCAAGTGGAAACAAGTTGTGTTAATTTTTTTTTATATATGAATGGTTTAATTTTGGCACATAAACAAAAATACTTTTAAAATAAAGTTTTGTTAAGTAACAGTAATATTTTTCCACGTACATTTTGCTGTCAATTAATTTTAATGAAGGCAGAAAAAATTTTGATAACTTATTACAAAATATATTAGTATATAGATATGATATCACTGGTGACCGAGAAAACAACATGAGCTTCCAATATCTGTTTACTCAATAAAGACTATATTAATAAAACAAATTCTAATAACACAAAACTTCATATTGAATATAAATATTCAGTTCATTAGTAATTCTTATGCATCACCATCATGAGTATCCTTATTTTTGTTTTAATAACTGATATTTTAACATTTGTACAGTAGACATGTCCAGAACTGTGGACAGCAGCTCTACAGTACACTATTTCTTGATGTTTCAATCCTGAGGTAGATGTAATTTATAGCCCAGAATTCATACCCATTATCTTTGAGCTGCCTCTATGCAAACTAGTGGATCTGTTCCAAGATTTAGTACAGGGTCATTTAAATGTTGTGGTATAATAACTATATCCTTAGCATTTATCTTTGAAGTAGTTCTTAAGTTGGTCTCTTATAACTAGTCACACTAATCTTCTCGATAGTGTGTGTGTCTACCAATACTTTAAGAACTGTAATTCTATCACTAACATTGAATTTATCAATAATGCTACTTAACTACATCTCGGCACATATAGCTACACTCCCAGTTTAAAAATTGTTGCATATCCAGAAGAATGCACATCTCAGCCCATTTTATCTAATTAGTTATTTACATCCTGCACAAAACATACATCAAGTCATTATATTCTAACATTGTACATATATGGATAGTAGCTATACTGAGACCAATTAGCTGAAAAAGATAGACAGTGACAATAAGTTTAAGATAGCTGAAAAAAAGTATCCAAGTAATGTTTTAATAATGTCAACTAAAGATTCAAACAAATTCCAAATAAGGAAAATACCCAGTAGTTTAAGACTGTTTGAAATAGGTAACAGTCTAAAACATATTGTGGTTAATGATAGAATAAAAAACCAAAAATATAAAAACACTTACTGGAAGAACACATGGAAATGAAAAATCCAGTCAATACAAACATATATGGATATGTAAATAGAAACAATGGTGATAAACATATTAACCAAGAAATATATTGAAAAATTGTAACATCATTTTTTCTCTTTTTTGGGGGCTTTAATCAACTCAAAGTATAAAAATGAATTAAACTGTGACTATATTATATAAATATGCATGCAGTTATACATTTGAATATACTGGAGGACAACGATATATATATTCATAGACATTAAATATTTATTAGAGCAACTTTAATATCTGTGAATGTTGTTCCCCAGTATATTTAAATGTGTAACTGCACACGTATTTACGTAGCTCTGTTTTTACAGAAACGAGCACTTTGTGACATTCCATTTATATATTGAAAAGATACAGCATTGTATGCATCACAAGATATAACTAAAATGTGATAATATTATATATTTATTAAATTTTCATTTTTTATTTTCATTGCTACATGTATCGTTTCTTTCTAATGTTTTATCTAGCTCCACAAACCTCATCTCTCACTGCAGCTGAGGCTCAGAAAAATAACACAAATATTCTCAATGTTCTTTTAATTTCACCATATAATTAGCTCAACTGTAATTTTCTCAAGCATATATCAAATGAGTTAAACCTTGCCTTAAATGTCTTCCACTCATAATTTCTATAAAAAATAAAATTCATTGAACATAAACTGACTACTACGTATATTACTTTCATAGAATACAATACAGAAATTAGGAATTGT
>JAOPJM010001463.1:24037716-24049478 GCA_027124095.1 Muusoctopus leioderma | reverse complement strand
ACTGGGGTCGATCTAATCGATTTCAAGGCGGTGCCCCAGCATGGCCGCAGTCCAATGACTGAAACAAGTAAAAGAGTTAAAAAAAAAAACAAAAAAAAACAGTATATATAAAGATAAAGTAAATTTTACTATCATCATATATATATATATATATATATATTGTCATCAACAAATATATTATTTACTTTCATGTGTTTTGCATTACTAGATAGGTCATATACATCACTACACAAACTTCTCAAGGGTGTTTTATTGTTTTATATGTACCAGGGTATGTATAACAGTAGAAACGTTTTTTTTTTCATCCTTCCTAATACAACATTCATACAATAGATGTGT
Organism: Muusoctopus leioderma; assembly: GCA_027124095.1. Taxonomy (NCBI): domain Eukaryota; kingdom Metazoa; phylum Mollusca; class Cephalopoda; order Octopoda; family Octopodidae; genus Muusoctopus; species Muusoctopus leioderma. Next base: position 24,049,139 of record JAOPJM010001463.1, on the reverse strand, counting down.
TCAAATAGTGTGATTACTTTTAACATTGGACTAATCTATGCATACAACACGCATAAGAACCTCATCAGCATAAACTTAAGTGATAGGAAGGAAATATTTCACTACGTTGGTAATCTCACAACTCTGTTGGAGAAAATGTAGTTGAAATTTAATCAGAAAACAACCAGGTGAACATTATATAGCCAGCTATATCTAGATAGTGTATTACATACGATTATAATATTAGGTAAATTTGTATTTTAAACAGAATTTGATACATCTATTCAGAATCTATCAATATACTTAAAGTTTGTAATCTCCCACTACTTAATGAAGAAGTGCACATGGTATGATTTAAATCTAAGAGCAATAAAGTGACAACCACTTAAGCTGGAATAAAAAGTAAATTTTAAAACTTGACTCATATATACACATTATTTACATAATCAAATGCATATACCAATGAATGAAGGTGTATGTATGCATATATATATGACAGAATGTGAATACACAAGTCTCACTTTATCTTTAAATATATATACTTTGCAGTTATAAATCCTAGATTCTGATGAAATAATGTAAAATACATTTTATAAGAATATTTGTAAAACACAAAGAATTCTTTGAATACAAGTAATTTAAGGAATGAAACTGATAAAATTTACTTATAAAAAATATTTACAACAATTTTTCAACTAAAACAACAAAATCTGCTTGCAGAAAATTCACAGAAGGTATACTTAGTATACTTATGCACCTACTTATTAACTATATTTCTAATATCTGTAATATTTGATATATTCCAAATCTAGTAGCTTTAATATACATATTTATTAAATATCTATATTAAATAGAATAGTTTGATACAAAAGTCTAATGTATTACTAGACACATAACACAATACTTCAGAATCAATATTTAAATTGAGGTTTTAATATTTTCCTCCATAGTGGAAAAATATTTCTCAAAAAAGAAGCAAATTGAAAGATGAAAAAAAAAGCAATTATTAATGTAAACCACAGAAGAATTTTTTGTCAAAAGCCAAATTAAATGACAAAAGCTAGTATATGTAAAATTTAATTTGGTATATCTCATTTAATTAAATTGGAATACTAAGCAATTATTCTAAATTAGAATTATGAAATAAAATGATCATTTCTTACGTAGGCATAAAACATTGAAAAATATAATAATAGAAACATTAGTGTATGGAATTGCAGCATCTCTCAGTGACTGAGAACAGCAGGCACCAACTAGAAATTAAAAAAAAAAAAGCAGGCACTAACGAGAAAACATTAAGCATTATATATTTTATATATATAGATAGAAAGATAGATATAAGCAGGTAGGTCTGTCTTTATATATATATATATATATAGGTTTGTCTTCATACATATATATATATATATATATTTTCAACAGATACACACTTACACATACATATATTCTCTATACAGCAGTTACGGCATGGAAGCTGTATAGTGCTATATAGTTCTCTGTGAGAGAAAGAAAAATTCATTATTAATATAGAAGTTAATGGGGAGTAAAAGCTGAAGAATTCAATCTCAGAAGCAAAGAATCAACAAACCAAACAGAAAATGGTGAATATAATTTTTGTTGTTGTTATTTATTGAAGTAAGCATCTTACTTAAAAGAGTTCTTTTTTTTCTTTCTTCTCTCCTGTGAGAATGCACAGTTTTAGGTTTATTAGATAAACTTAAAATATACATAAATATATAAATACTGATTAGCAGTAAAGAAGAAAAAAATTATTTTTTACTTCAGTATTCAAAGTAGTCAGCAACAGAGTAAGTGTGGAATTTCAATAAATCTTACACATAAACAATGCATTTAGTTCTACATCACACAAGTTAACTTCACAAGTGAAGATAAAAGCAGACTGTATATCAAATGTCATGCTTCAAAAGGAACACAACTAGAATTCTAGCCTTGTTTTAGAACATACGAGAAATAGGCAAAAATAGGAAATTCACTTCAACACAGAAATCAATACTACCGTTCACTTGATAACTTCCGTACATTGTAATATCACTGCTGATACTAGCGTATAGTATTAGCAATATCACATTTTACAAAACTATCTTCTCTCTCGCAAGAGCCAAGCAACATATTTCTTAAAAAGCAAATGTAGTAGATATTTGAAACATGGAGAGTGGGGTGTGTTAATAAACCATAATCACACAACCGGCTCATTTGGATAAGAATTATCACATTGAAATGCAACATGACCTACTGGCAAGTTGATTATAATACAAGTAAAATGAAAAGAAGGAAAAGAGAAAGTGATAACTTAGTTTTCCATTAGTAAAATATCTTTTCAGACTGAATAATTTGCTTAAACAACAGGAATAGAGGACAAGCATTATGAAGACTTACAAATGAATTTCGAATAGTGCCATTTCCATTTAGGTGTTGGAAGCAACTCAAAGAGCAATGTAGTAGTTCAGTTGAAGGAGCGCTCTCTCTCTGAAAAGAACTGTGATTAATGAGCTGTAATCTACAATACATAAAACAAGTAGTAACAAGAAATTTCAGCTCACACATCGCTACCTATGAAAACTAAGCAACAGACTTCATATTATGTAGACAATTACCAATAATATATGGTTGCGAATACTTGCATTTAATCCAAAGAAAAATGTAATAGAATCAGCAATCTAAAATGTGGATGTTGTCATAAGTAATTTCCATTTTGGCTGCAGAACAGTTCAGTCTTAGTTACTTTGTTACTGCATTAGAAACTAACTAGACATATTGGTGAAAAATTAATCTACTACTTTAAAAATATATTTTTATAACAATGTTATTTTTAAAAGAATTTAGAGAAATCAGACAACTAAATCTATTTAATTAAATCTCATCTAAAATATTTCTACTTCATATAAAGACATCCATCATCTTTACATGAAGAAATATATTTTATACACATACAATGTAAACAGTGCTTACTATTTATTTCATTTGACCAGATTATCAAATAAAATACAACATATGTGGAAAATAAAGTTATTCATTTGATTGCATGAATTATAAAGTTAATTCTTTTTTTTTTTTTTGCAAAAGTAGAATACAGTAATTGAAATTCACCACTAAAATTAATTAGATTTTTTTTTTCAAAACTCAGCTACTTTATTTGAGAAAATTTTATTAGAAATATTATCCAAAATGATATCCAAAAAGAATAAAGTAAATTCAAGATAGAAAAATTTGTACAAAATTCATACAAAATTAAAAATAGATATATGAAGTAGAAATATTTGCCACCAAATTTTTACCTGGGAGGAGGACAGATCGATCAGAAGATCACAGCTGATCTTCCGAATCGAACCAAGGAAACTGTTGTTTCTATTGTTTTTTCATTGCTGAAGAATACTGTCAGTTGCAACTAGTCACAGAAGTGTCACCATTTTTTCGGTGAGAGTACTCATTTTCAACGAAGTGGACTGGAGCAACATGAAATGAAGTACCTTGTTGAAGGGCACAATGCATCGCCAGGTCTAGGAATTGAACCCATGCCATTATGATTGTGAGTCCAACATCCTAACCACTAGGCCACACACTTTCACAACCCAACAATAAGTATGAGTATTAATTTGTAACTAAATTGATTTACTTGAAAGATACTAAGAATTAAATGAAGAGAATAAGGGAATTTTGTAATTTAAAAATATATTAATTGGTACAAAATTAATTTAGATAACTCTGGGGTTGCTGTATATTATGAAAAATGTATTGTATACTTCTATTTAACATGTTTGCTTGGACTTGTACAGCAATAGGGGTATACCTTCCTTAAATCTACAATCCCTAAATTGCCTTTCTTTACTGTTATGATAATTTAAACAGCTGCTACACATTCCGATAAGCTGAATACAAAAACCACTACCTGGATTCTTAGAGAATTTACTGTAGTTAATATATCATATTTATATATTTTTAGGGGATGCTGTTAATTTAGAATAGAGGAACAACATGCACAAATAAAGAGTCAACTGGGAGAACATATGAGAAAATGAAGACTGCTGGAAATTAGAACAGGTATATTAGGATGGCATCCAATTCCAATGGTTTTGCAACAGAATAGAAGACCTGTTATATAGGTACATGGAGCTTAATTGAAATAAAGAGATTAGGAGAATATATAATTTGATCAATATTCAATAAAAAAATAATAATAAATATTTAGACTACAGAACATTACAGGATCTGACATACATTTTCTGAAAATACAAAAGTTGAACATATTTCAAAATGCAAATGTTTGTGTATATGTGTGTGTGTGGGTGTGTGTGTGTGTGTGCGTGCACATAAGAGTTTATTCAAATTTAAAATCTTCTTCCAAATTTACAATTAACCTTCCCCCATCACATTTACAATTAAACTTTAGAAAACAACCTATCATGTATTTTTGAAGTTAATGAACTACCTCTAATTGTATTCTTGTGTCAGGTGTTTCAGACTCGGTATTTTAGATAACCAAACAACACTGGTCAACTCTAAATTCTTTATAGCTTCTGATAAGTTTAGCATTCCACCAACCTGCTAAAACAGTCACCAACGGGGAAGCTTCTATATGGTCATTCGACCTGCTAGAAATAGCAGCCAAATCCCCATCAAATCATACCCTAGCATTTTAAATAAGAACACATTAGATAATGTAGTCCTACATACTGTTAAAAAGATGGGATGGTCACAGCTGCAACGCTTTTGATCATAGGTCTTCTTGATCGGGGTGAACTACAACAACTGTTTAACAAGTTAATGGGGGGGGGCTTCTATGAGGAGCTTGACCTGCTAGAAATAGCAGCCAAATCTCTCTCAAATCCCACTATACCATTTTATAAGGAGGAGGACACATAGGATAATGCAGTCTTAGATACATTATATCTGGAAAAAAAAATGGTTGGTCATGATGAGAACATCTTTTGTCATAGGTCTGCTCAATCAGAGCTAACCTGGGGTTAAACAACTATAACTGTCATTTAAGCGGAGTTTGGGGGAGTTTTGTACCTTATCACATGCACTGAAGAATACAAATAAGTGGATATGAGCTCACTGCTAAATCCATTAGGATATTTGGATTCCTTTATTAAGTCTAGCAAGAGGATTGCTTCTGTTAAGTTCAGCTAATGAGTCAAATTAAAGGCAAATATTGAAACTTCTTGGAATTTTAGTTCAAGCAGAAAGTTCTGAAGAGTAAGTATAGCTCTACAATTGAATAGTTAAATTCCCACCAACCGGATTTGTATTCTTTCCTTTTCATTCATGCCTATGCTTATATGTTTGTTCAGTGTACACACATACGTACATATACACATATGCACACACACGTGCACACACACACATACTTCTATTCTATGTTAGAAATCATTAGTCTATTACCATTCCTATCTCAGTGATAACCACCTCATATTACCATCAACAAGGAGTTTTCATTAATTTCCTTCCCATCATTCAATTTCAATCTCCTCTCATGTGAACAGCACCTTGACTACTTTAATTCCCAACCATCCTCATATAGCTTACTGAACATATTCTTTTCATCACATATTCATTGCACAATCGGTAGATCGTATTCATTTTATTTCACACTTTATTTAAAATACAAATTATTTACATACTTATGTGGAAAATATAATACTAATAACAAGAATTTTCTGAATTTTCGTCTTACAACAAACATGTTGGCAGAGTAAAGTAGAAGTAAGCTTCTAGCAAGCCAAGTCCATGACCAGGCTGGAGCTATTTCAATTATTTCTTACCACTTGCAATTACATTAATGGAAAAGTATGGACACAACTTCCAGTTTCTAGTCTCCTAAATGTTATAAATGTCATGTCTAAAATTTGGTAATAGTTGAATATCTTGGCGAGGATCACATTAGATGAAGTTGAAGTTCTTCAGCAGTACTTCACTGATCTACTGAACATTACAAACTAAAATCTCCAGAGACAATGCCACACCATTTGAGTATATAGCAACATTGAACAGATCAGTTATATATTTGAGTAAATCTTTTCTGAAAATTAACTATTGTTGGATAAGTTGCTTCAACATAAGGCTGCCTGTAATTCTACTTGCTTTACACTTTAATTTATTGTTGTGGTTGTATGTTCTTGCAAAGTAAAACTAAGGCAATTTATTCACTATTTCAATTTGTCTTGGGTTGTAGACTTAATCCGTCAGCTGGTTTAATACCACTATCAGGCCCTTGAGTGCCTTTAGCAGAGTATACTATGTTGTAAACATTCAGGTCAGGTCTCCAGTTTGAAAATAACTTCCTCCCTTCTTCTCACTATTCTCAGAGGTTCATGGGTGCTGCCCTTTCTCATATGACTAACCCATTAAAAACAAGTTCAGTACCTGTATTATAGTGAAAGAAGTTGAACCACTTCTGCTGATCTATTTCATATACTCAATGTAGACAACTGAAAGGTTGAGACAAATTTGGTCAGATATGAACTCAGAACACCAAGGAATTAATTAGTCAATATTGTTTAGCATTAATTCATTGCAAAGTTTTGAGTTATAGAGCTCTGTTTACATAAAACCTTACATTTTGAAGTTTTCATATATGAACATTTTCTTCAAGAGTTTTGAGAATTTCAATCTTGTACAGTTCAACTGTTTCTCTATGGAAATTAGATTGTTGAAATACGAGAACTCTAATCTAAGAGGCATATATATTTCAGATACTTAGGCTTCAAGAAGTCTGATTATCAGAAAGCTAAGAAAACAGTTTTATCAAAACTTTATATCAAACTTCTCATTGACTGCATTATTAATTTTTAGTTTTAACACCTACATATATGGAATAAATATATCTAATCACCCACCCATCTCACTTTCTTATAGCCTAAATATAACAGAGAAAATATTTTAACAATTTCAAATAGCTTTTAATGTAGATTTTACCTATTGTGACCAGATGTTGGTATATGTTTGCTTCATTGATGTTTCTTGTGAAATTTAGCTGTAGTATATCAAGTTATTTTTTAATGTGCTAAGTCTTCCTGTATTATTTAGTTGGTTGAAGCTGGTTTTGTAGCTGACTGCAGATACTTGGTAATTTAGTGGTGATTCATTTTGTAAACAATATTGATAGCAGTTCCAATTTCTGCATTAGGTTTAGTGGTAATTTTCTGCTGTTACTATTTTCTGGACTGTGTAGTGGTGGTTGTTAACGGGTTGTGCTGATTTTTGTTGAAAGATTTGTCTTGGGAAACTCCTAACTTTGCAACTATGTGTGGATTTAGATGTCCCAATGAAATTATTGCTGCCACTTTATCTTCAATGGAAAATATCTTCTACACACTTATATTTTTCTTTGTATGGCTAGAAGAATGTTAAATTATCAAGTTATTCATAGATATTTGCCGTAAGTTAGATACAAGTTTCGGGTATGTGTAGCAGCAAGAACAACATACCTATTAGTATAGACTGTGTTAGGTTTTTGTCACAGACTGGATCTATGAAATGTACAGGTGTGTTAGTCAGAGTCAATGATTAAATCAGCATTTTAGTCATGACAATCACATCTTTATAGCAGAAACGCAGTTGATTTAGGTTTGATACATATGGTACCCATTAGGCACACATTAAAACCTTAAAGGTTACTTAGGTGAGGAACACAGTTCATGACTGAATTAATTCTTACCTAAATAACATTTGAAACTACATACCTGATCACCAACAAATACCTAAACATATCAGGAGCCTTCTAGAACACTACTAGAATACCATCCTAAACATTAGTCGCTCTCCCTTCTGAAAAAATCAAGAGAAGAGACACAGACAAATTACTGCAATGTCAATTGCCTCAATACATCCAAACCCAGTGCCAGTTTCTTCTAACAATGAAAACATTTACATTGTTGCACCTAGAGCCTTTGATCATAAAATAAACAAACTCGAGAACAAAATAAGTGGGACACACATTGTTGCTATCTTACCCTCCACACAAACTACTACTACATGATAAATGTGGTTTTATACTAGAATCATGGCATATGTGTGGTGCTAGACCTGTGAGTTATTCCAAAGTGTTTAACTTGGTATCTCTATTCCTTATATCTGAGTCATACCGATTAGAGTTTTTTAATAACAACAATATATTTTGTGTTCCAAATTATAAATAAAGTGTCAAATATTCAGAATAAAAACACAAATCAAACTGAATAACTTTCTGAACAATGAAATTACTAGCTTGAAATGTCTGATAAAAGAAAAAAAGAGGACTAAGACTATTCATTCATGACATAAAAATATGTTCATGAGATATAACCAACTAATTTTATGTAAATTATTTCAGTAGGAATTATTTGATTCAGCCATTCATTTCAACAATACTTCAAGTGTTCCATATCTTATCAATATGCTGACATATGTTGTATTATGAAGATAAAATTTGTTTTGAATGTAACAGCTGGAAGTAGTATCATGAATTGCTAGTATATAGTATCGATAGTAGAGGTAGATCAATCGAAAGGTTGGTTAGAGCAGTAAAACTGACCAAAGTAATTTGGAGTTATAAAGAAATAAAAATACCAACTGGAAAGATGCCATTTTCAAGATCAACATAAAGTCTTTGGTGGCGATTCCCATAACCCACCATAAGAAAACAGTGTTGCTATTGCTTAAGTTGATGATATTTTCCTACTCTGTAGCATCTATTTATATCTAGAAGACAGCAATGCCATTAAGAGGATATAAACTGACAGATTTGGCCTTCTATGAATGTCTGAACATGGAGTAATTCATATTAAACACTTTAAGTCTTATTTTGCACTTTTAGTTTGAACAAGACATCTACAGATCAGGGCTTAAAGAATTGAATAAAGACACTAAAAAATCTTCAAAGCTTAAATATAAAATTAAATCAAAGCTTGCATTAAAAAAAATGGTTTTATTTGTAAATTCTTCTTAGAAGTTATGAATTATCCTAATACACTTCATACAGAACAGTGGTTGCAGCCTTTGTACTTGGAATATGATTGTAGCTACTAGAAATACACGGGGGGTTTCTGTATCAGGCTAAAAAAATAAAATTGCTGTTTTATTTTATCAATTTTAGCTTCACATTTTTAGTGTTGCCATTGAACAAAAAGCATTTTACTTCTGGGCAGTTGTTGACATTCTATAAAGTATAAGAATGACTTCACCCTCATTTACCATCTTCAAACTCAAGCCTATTGTGAAACAAATTGTTTTCATTCTGCACTCTTCCAAAATACTGTCTGTGAATAATTATTCATTCCAAGGATCACTTCAATGTGTAGGTAGTCACATTTTCTTCCTTTAGTAATTACTCAGGAACAGTGTAATATACATTAATTGGTGTGTTCTTAAGTAGTTTGACAGATCGACTCCATATATCATTAAAGAAAATTCCCAAGGGAAATATTTTGAGTTAAAAGAATATTTTGTAAATGTTTTATGGATTGAAAATTTACCAATTATAAATTTTGAAATGGAAGCGAGTAACTGTATAAAACAACAATATTCGGACTTTTAAAAGTCATAAATATCCTTAGGAACCAAAATTATTGCAATATATATTCAGCGGTTTTGAAGAAAACATTTGCTGAAAACATAAAACATAAATTAAAGTGCAAAAGAATAGTTTCTCTTATCACTGCAAAAAAACAACGAAACAAAATAAAGATGAAAATTCAACAGTTGTCATGTGTCGTTTACATCTGTCAAAGATAATTTAGAAATCCATCTATCTATATTAATCTAGCTAATTTTCTAGAAACCAAGAAAAAAAGAATTTAAGATATAAAGGGTTATATCTTTGCTACCCTTTTTTTAATATAACAAACAGATGGCAAATTTAATTACAGTTCGGTGTTCAGCAGGTCTCTTTCTAAACCATCACCATTATATATCATATTTAAGAGAGTTCCTTTATTCAAGTTGGCAATTCACTTATTTGTCAACTGAGGTCTTCTGGGATTTAATCTATATGGCAATTAAGTAATATTGCATACAACACTATAATACAGGATTATATATTGAAACCTATTTTGAATCTGTTGAGATTATAGAAAATATACTAAAAAGAAAATATTTCTGATACTTTTTTGATATCAAGGAATGTCCTTAAGTTAAATTAATTAAATGTATGAAACTCATTAAGAAGTAAATGATTTCAATCAAAAATATCTTCCTAATCAGTATTGCAATCTCAGAGAGGAATGCTTCGTTCAATAAAGCTCTGACAGATGTAGCAGTAAAATTACCACAGAAAAAGCTTATAAGCCTTGCAGTGAAATGATCAATAGACCATTTTAGATATGTTTCTCGATTGTTTTACATTTATCTTTTACGTATAATATTTTGCTTGTAGTGTTTTTTTTCTTCTTTTTAGATCAAGAAAATGAATGAAATTAATGAACCGCAAAAATTGAAGCTTTCCAGGAGTTTTGTTTCTCTTTCCAAACATTTCTGTTTTTAATTGAGATTTTTTTCCCCGTTCCTTTTTCTAGTTTAGAGGATTTTTTTACTGTCCATCAAATATAACAAACTGTCAATTAGCGACATCTTCTGCTGTTATTACTTTTTCCTTTAGTTATTATTTTTTTTCTTTAAATTTCGAATTCTACACCTAACTTTTTAAGTTTTCGTTGTATTGTCATTCTAGTAATATATTAAGAGATTATGAAAACACTTACCTGATTTTCACTTATTTTTGTTTTTATTTACATGACAAATCTAAAATGAACCTGTGCATCCTTTTATTTAAGAAAAAACAAATGTTTATTTATGTCTCTAACATATAATGAAGAACTGTATTTTTTCAAATAAAAAAAAAAGATGTTCTTCCGTAATACTATATTACTAATGTTACTTCCTTTGTGTTATATTGATTTTATTCTATCACTTTACTTTCTTTCGTGATATTTTTCACTCTTCATCTATTATGACAAACATGCAAGCTTTTGCTGAAACCAATTTTTTATTGGCCAGAAATAATTATTTCCATCATGAAATATTACTGTTAAAAATAGACTTTTATAAATCTATTATTTCATTAATCAGAACTTTACTTGATTTAATATATTTAAGACAAACAACTGTAACTTTAAGTAAGCAATTTATGCATATACACACACATAGCTATACACACACAGATATAGGTGAAGTAAATATCTATGTGTGTATTCATATGTGAGAGTGTATGTGTGTGTATATATATATATATATATATATATGTTTGTGTGTGTGTGTCTGAGTGTGTGTATATTTATTATATACATACGTACGTACGTACGTACGTATGTATGTATGTATATGTATATATGTATCATCATCATCATCGTCGTTTTACGTCCGTTTTCCATATTGGCATGGGTTGGACGGGTGATTTCGGCCCGCATCGATTTCTCATTGGAGTCACCACTCTCCCAGACGGGTCGGCG
>JAOPJM010001463.1:23893850-23904020 GCA_027124095.1 Muusoctopus leioderma | reverse complement strand
ACATATATATATATATATATACATATACATAGTGTGTGTGTATGTGTATGCATATGTGTGTGTGTGTGTTTTGTGTATACATAATCAGAATTTTTCATCAATCAGAGACTAGTAACACAGTGTTGACTGGATGATTTCAGCATCAACAATATACTATGTTCAGCAGATAAGTCGCATCCTGGTTTCCACGTCGTATTTTCATGGAAAAAGATGTGACTTATACGCGAGTATATACGGTAGTTATTTCAAAAGTTAATTTTTGATTTTTGTTTTGTCTTTTAAAGTTGGAATCTGTACTGACAGTACAAATAGTCTCTGTTGTGAAATTGAATATTTTTTGCCAACTGTTTGTTTGTGTCCGGTTGTGTGTGTGTGTGTATGTGTGTGTATGTGTGTGTTATGGGTACCTCTTAAACTACTAGTATTGTGAAAATAAATGAGATAAGTTAGTTACTGTGAGCCTAAAAGAGCCAAAGTTTAGGGTATTGCAGAAACACATGGAAGGGAAGACATTTTTGCAGTCTGGTGGTCCTCAAATGAAAGTGCAGAGTTTTGGGAGAGAAGCATAAAAGAGATGCTGCTAAGCAGAGAGGCTGGTGTAATGGTCAGTTTCCAGAGATGGATGCTGCCAGAAAGTTCAGAATAAAAAAGTTTGGTAAAGTAGCATAGAAGAGATATAGAGAATATATTGCAGAGCAATGGGAGGAAGATATTTGTGTGTCTGGTAGGTATTTAAGAACAAAGATAATGAAAATTGGCAAGTCAGTAAAACACTGGATTCTCTTTTACTCTTTTACTTTTACTTTGGCACATCATATCATTTTAAGGCAGTAGTTCTCAAACTTAGTTTGTCACGGAACCCTTATACAATTTTCCAAAAATCACGGAACCCATACCTATATTTTACAGACAATCCCTGCTGCCCTAATTTGAATAAGACATTAAATGAAGCAAAAATTGTTTTAGAGAGAGAATTTATTGGAAAATCGTGAATACCATTTTTATAATAAAATAATATTTTCTTAGATTTTATTAAAAGACACCTTATCTCACAGAACCCCAGAATTTTTTCATGGAACCCTTGGGTTCCTCGGAATACACTTTCAGAAACATTGATCATAATGCATACTTATTCTTTAATTATAATTTCTATTCTATATCTGCCAAACAAAATATACTTCATCAGAGCTGATTTACTTTTTATCTCTATGTGGTTGATAAAATAAGTACCTGTAATATACTTGTGTTAAATATAATGACTATATTTTGCCTCAAGAAAAATGGTGTAGCACCTAATAGAAATAGATCAATATTTTCAATAAATTATTTCTTGATTAATAAGAAGAATTATTCTCTTACTGAAAACACATTCTATTGTAGCATCTTTAAATAGCACCCAAATGTAATATGTAGTTTGGCAGACATGGAATAGAAATTGTAATTAAAGAATAAGTGTGCATTAAGATTAATCTTCTTGGCTGAAGTAAAATTACAGAATTCTTCTCATAACAATTGATTACATTTAAAGCATAATACTATATTTAAAATGAAACCAAATGAGCAGTATCTCAGAATAACAAAATCCATCTTTAGGGAAATAGAGTTCTGAAATTTAAATTTCAATCTGATGTCAAATTTGTATATTGGTTATTAAAGATTTATGGTTTCTGTTTGCACTGGATATAATGATATAGTTTCGGTCATTATATCTCATTATTCTTCCCATTGTTCTATTTATAGTGTTAAAACAAAGCTTTATCTTTATGTTAAAATATCATTAGATATATTAACATTTTTTAATATCAATATTTAATTTTTTATTTTATATATATAGCATCTTTTTTTTTTTTTTTACCTTATAGTTTGGCCTTGTCACGAGGAAAATCAATTTACCCTCCTTAGGATTAGTGGAATAAATTGCCAGAAAAAAATATAAATAGGGGAAAACTTTTGCATAGAAAACACAGAATACTTGGTTTATATGATAGCTTTAGACCTGTCAAAGTTGAAATAAAATAATCCAAAGTTAGATTACTTCTTTGTCAACTCCATACACAAAAGGAAATAATTATTGGAAACCTTATAACTTAATTTGATGTCTTCTAAGTGATCAGTTTCAATTGTCCTCGATAAATCTTTCAAGTGCATACTGATACGTGTAAAGTGATTTTGCTTACCTTGAACTATTGAATCAGCATTCATTATGTGCAATGTGTATAAAATGTAAGGATGTGATTGATATTGACTGGCTTCTACGACTCTTCATTCATTAGAGATATTTCATTGCTTTAACCATATTCATTGCTGAGGGTGATTCAGATTTTTCTTTAACCATTTTAGGCAATAGTAGCACAACTGCTGATATCTCAAATGGAGTGATGTCTCAAAAAGCTATGCTCATCACAGACCTTAGACAGGTGAAGATTCCCCTAATTAAGATTTGCTTTTGTGAAAAACACTATATGAGGTATATGTTCATTGATTGTTATCCACCTCATGTGACATATATAGTGTCCTATATCTAAGATAATCAGAAGTTTAAATAAATACTTTACTGAGTCTGCAGGAATTCTATAATATCACAAGTGAATATAAATGAAGAACTGATGTAACACTAAAGGGCTATTAACATAAATTTTGGCATTCAAATTACAAACTCTGTAAAATCCAGAGAAACTAGAATAACAAATAAAAAACACAAAAACATCTCAATGATTTGTCCAAGTATTTTCAGATTTCCATGTTAAAGAATAACTTGTCAAGTTAATAGGATGTTGACATGCTGGCAGAAGAGGACATATCCAGGATCATGACATTTTCAATGGCTCAGTCTACCTACCTTTAAAAATGGTGCAAAAGAGTGGTACAGTTCAATTCTGCAAGATGTAGCAGCACTGTATTGTTAACTTGCAATGCTGAGTAGAAATTCTCCTGTGGTTGCTATAGAGAGGAGAAAGTACTTCACAAGGTTGTTATACTCCAGGTATGCTATATGAAGACAACAATTTTAAGTGGTTTTCTTATGACTCGATGGGTAGTGGCTCTGATATAATACTTACAAATGCTCAAAAACAGATAATTCAAACACTGTGTTCCTGAATATTAAGAACGTTCACAGTATCAAATAGAACCTAACAAAATTGAAAAATTCAAACAAAACAAAATAGCTTCAAAAAGTATCCGTTTATCACAAACTTCAGAAACAAAACAAAAAAAGAAGACAAAAATACCTTTCTCTCCATTGACTCAGAATATTATTTTTAAAACCTGAGAAAATATACTCTCAATATCTGATCCAACTGTACAGTACTATGAAACCCTTTTTAGATTGACAAACAGTCTAGTAGTTATGCCTTTAAATTATTCATGATATCCATCATCATCATCATCATAATGAATTAATTCCATGACAACTCCATTACTATTACATTTTGGTATCCAATTAGATAAAGACAGTTATAAATGGTCCTTAGAACATTGTGTAACAAAATGCAGCATTATACCTAATCACAGAAGTTGATTTGTACATAAGCAAACAAAATAACAGCACTGAGATATTGTCTATCAATAAATTTTATTATCAAACATTTTCTTTATTACAAGACCTGAGAAACAACTAAACTGTTTTTTATGATAGTCTCCTGGTGGAATGGAGATGAGCTAGAAATAAGTTGAGTTTGTTTGTTTTCTACAATTAATAACCTACATGAATTTCATAAACTATTATTTTATCATAGGTAAGCATGCCTTCCCTCCATTTAATACTATAAAATCTGATAAAATAATATTTATGTGCAGAGTCAGGAATTTGAGAGAGTAGTATGTGCACACACATACAAACATTAGCTTTTTCTCTTGGTGTAGCAAGTACTTTATTTTTATTATCCAAATTTGACTTTTATAGGAAACAGTATGTCTGGTATCAAGTAAACAACATTGTTAAAACATCACAAAATCGAAGCGATAGAAAATGCTGCATAAGAATTCAATTTGGTTTTAAATCATTACATACATATATTCATCAAACATTTATTAATTTCCTCACGTGTCTATAAACACATACACAAAGGTATCTGAACAACTTAGATTATGAAAAAGAACAAAGTTATAATTTTAATAAACATTTTTCATTGTGGATATGAAGAGAAGAGCCAAATTCTAGAGAGGCTTTTCACATTGGAAATTGAATTTCTTATTTCTTAATGGTATTTGTTGAATTTCATCTGCTAAGTGAATAATTGAATCTGTTTTCATGCTAATTACCACAAATGTGTACCCTTCTAGATTTTTCCACATTACTAATGGCTAATTGGTCGACATCAATGTATCAAGCAAGTATTTACTCTCCTACTACTACTCTTCAGAATAAGATAATTTCTTCCTTATACATAGTTATCTTTATGTATAGGTTGTTAACATTATCTAATATGTAATGCTAGAATGTCAAACTCATTTGTTATGGTGGTCTATATTCATTACAGCTATAATTTAGCAGAACTTGAGAATTAATAGAGATTAGGGAGCCAGATTAATGCTTTACTGTATTTAAGATCAGTATCTAACTATCCTGAGTTGAAATAGTGGTTTGTTTAATGTTCCTCAAGGTTTTATAAAATAAATAACATACTAGAACTAATTTAACCACTATAAAAACAAACTGAATTTTGTGTCTTAGAATGAAATTGCAATAACTATGCATTAGTAATGTCACCTAAATTAAACAAAAAAAAATCTAAATAGAAAAAGGTGCCAGTACAATATTATAGACGATATTGCAATGGCAGTGATGTGCAGTAACAAATCAATAGGTCTACTAAAAAAGTAAGCTTTGAAGCAACACAAATCCCAAGTAATCTAAGTGCTGGGGCTTGTATTAAAAGTGTTAATAGGAAGAAGTTTAGAGAATTAGAGAAGATTGATTCTCTAATAAAATGGTAAACTGTATAACAAACATAGTGATGAGATTGATTTAATAGCAATGAAATATAAACTTTAAAGAGTAAGGCCATGAAATATCTGGATAGGAAATATGTGAGTAGGAATGTCTCGGTGTTATTTATAAGGGTAAGTTATTTTAATTTTATTTCAACAAAGAAATTGAAATGTTTTGGAATGGAAAGGCTGGAGAAGTAGGATGGTTTAGTAAGATTAGCATGGCTAATGTGCATATTGAGTTGTTGTAGACTGATGGAAGGGGTAGATATTAGGAGGGTTCTTGATGGATACAGTTGTTTGTAGGAAGATTTGGTAAAATGAGTTAAAGTATAGGTAATAAAATGAAGACAGAAAGAAAAAATACATTCTGTCAAATGAGTCAATAAGGGAGCCTCTATGTGACTGCTTGACCAGTCCAAAATAGCGACCAAATCTTCAAGTCAACATTACTTTGTTTAGGTGGTAGGTTTATGTTGGACAATGTAGTCATAGATATACAAAAAGACAGATAGGATGGTTATGGCTGGAACACCTTTGATTATAGGTCTGTTCAATCAGGGTTGACTTGGGGACTTAACAATATTGATATGTTGAATGACAGACAAATCCAGAAGAAAAGAAAGGGTTTGTAATGATTTGTTTACTTATGAAGCTGAAGACATTTTTCTTGCTACTTACATCATGTCCATAACTAGAAGATCATTGATATTTAATACTGTTTCTTCATACACTCAGTTTCTGTCAGCTTTCCACTTTCGCCCTAATGTTAAATATGAGGTGCAGCTGCTTTTAACATATAATCTGTGCAAACATGTGATATAGAGGTGCAACTGCTATTAACAAAAGATCTGCCTAATCATGTGATATAGAAATGTTATTTATCATCATCATTGTTTCAGGAGACATATTTAACATGATAGAGTCTATCCATCTACAAACAAGGTAGTAATTCAATAATAGAGCTTATTGTTGCCTACCATTGTCTCATTAAGATAGTTTCTAACAACAATAAGTTGCTGGTAGAATATTTCTTTCCATAAGAAACATTTCTATGTTACTATTTCATTGAAAATGTTTCTAATGATATTATCATCCAATAGCCTACATTCAAGTTTCTATGCAATCACAATGGCCAAAAGGATAAAAGTATGTTATCACTTGAGCAAGAGTAACTTCCTAACAAATAGGTGTAAGTAACATAACCTCTTTTCTAAAATATATGTTAATTTACACACTTACTTTGGATACAAAGTAACATTTTGGTGACTGAAGCAAATATGCCATTTTAAGCATGGTGGTAAAAGTCCTATGGAAAATAAAATTTTGCATGGACTTTCTAAACAGTCCGTGATTTTGATTAGTTAAGAGATGTTTTGACTTTAAAAAGGTAGCACAATCTCCTTGAAAAAGCTTGTTATGATTAAAATGTCAGCTTTGAAGAAAATTACCTTGGTGTGGTAGTTATTGTTGTTGTAGTTTAGCCCCAGGTCAGCCCTGATCAAGCAAACCTATGATCTAGGTATTCCAGCCATGACCATCCCGTCTTTTCTTTGGGATCACATCTAACATGTCCTTTGGTAAGGCGTGATTCAAGGGAGATTTAACTACTATTTCTATCAGGTTGGGTGACTATATTGAGGCTCCCTCATTGGTTTCTCGATGTGATAGTTAGTTTTAGCATGTGCAAAACACTTCATGTTTTAGTTTGGGAATTATTCGTGAGAGATAAAATGTTTTCTGGAGATGAGATAAGTTTGTGTGTTGGCATTCCTTGTGGTATTCAGTTACATCCCTTTATATTCTATGTTCAAATAACACCAGGTTCAACATTGCTTTCATCTCTTGAGGGTAGATAAAATAAGTATCAGTCAAGTGCAGCAGTTGGTTTATTTGAATGTATATTGGTAGCCTTTTGCCTATGGTATAAATCCTTATTAAATGTTATTAGGTTTGAGACTCCATAGTGCCTAATGAATTGAAAGTTAACCTTAATGGTAGATGTATAGGTAAAATGAATGTTGCTAAAGCTACAGGTAGATGTTATGTAGATAGGGAGAGAAATAGTGGATGTGTCATTAGTGTATGAATGCGTATGGATAGACATAATTGAGAAGAGGTGATTAATGTAGTCTTTTATGAATGAGAACTCATTAAAAAACATCTGATTGAGAGTGTATACTATTTCACCTGCATATGTTGTCATCAGGGAACCTTAGAACAAACTATCACAGAATCTGGAAAACTTTCATATCAAACTTGACTGAAAAGCTTTGTTAATGTGTACAATAAATTTTTCTCCAGCAAAGAACCATAGTTGTATAACAATGAAAATGTATAATCAATTAATCAAAGGTTTTGAGGTGGTTACTGATGCTTGCATAAGAGGGAAAGATACTCAAACTGCACCAGAAAGTATTCATCTTCATCATTTTGGATATGTTTGAAATTATATTTATTTGATGATAATTAAATGGGCCTGAAAAGTAACTTTGGTTAAAAAGGGCTTATTTAAACAGGTTTCCATACTTTAAAGTACATGTCTTTTAACAGAGAAATGAAGTAGTGATAAGAAGAGGATATTACTTGGAGCCCCAGTGTCTGACAATTGTAGCTAGAGTGTCACTGCAATCAGTTGCTCTGCTTGTGCTGAGACTGTACAATATTTGTTTTGCTTGATATGATTTCGTTAATAGTATAGGTTAGAAACAATTAGTATTGGAAGAGATTTGTTGTGCATGAAAAGTTAGGGTTTCAGGTAAAGTAAATGAGAACAAGTAGTTTTCTTCATTTTCTTCAGTTGAAAAGCTGATAACACAGGGATCTGTGTTGATGAGAAATAGAGAATTGATTCATCCCAAATAATGAATATATATTGGCAAGGAAGCATGAGGAATTATAGCTGATATATGTGTATGGGATGAAAATATCTTTCATATTTCTGAAAACCTGTTTCTGAGAATTATAACTGGATAGAAAGAATTGTTAAATGGCTTCAATAGGATTTTCTTTCATCAGTCAAAAAAAGTTTGTTTTTTATTGGAACAGCACCTGTATAGTCTTTGATAATCAATTTGGTGAAAGTTGGATTAAAAATTATATTATTTTGGTGTCATTTGTGTCAGAGAAGTTAGATGGTTGTTCTGTCAGGAAACTAAAGGAGAAGAGTAAATGAAGGTAGTGAGGATAGTAAAGGATCCAGTCTCTAAATCAGCAGTAATAGATTGGACTGGCTCAGAAAGCCACAAATTCTAAACAATTTCCCAAAAAGATTTTGCATTAATGTCTTCAGTTTTAGGCAATGAGCTGTTGGTGGTTATGGGAGTTAGGCTTGGAATATTATAATTTTAGGGCAATTGAAAGGGAAGTCTTTATGGGAATGCACAGCTGTAACAAATACTTTATAGGGGCAGTTAATTCTACATGGGTAGAGATTACACATTTTCTACTGAAGAATATAGGATAAACCAAAAATTGGTTAAGTGTATAAAAGATAGATGTATATTGAGGATTAGAAATAATTAAATTCCATTTTCGAACAAGCTGAAAATGTTAATATAGATATATAGGATAATGAACAATAAAAATTAGATGAGTAGATGCATTAGTTTGTAAAGGTTAGTAATTAAACTTAGTGTTGGCTAATAATTAACTACACTCATAAAAAATGTGTATAAGAAATTATTAAGGATTGCAGAAATTGGAGAGATTATTTGGGCATTCATATCTATATATTGAAGAAAGAGATATTAATCCTAAAATTGTTAGATAAATTAAATAACATAATCAATGGATATAAAATATGAATATGTTGGATAGACTAAATTTAATGAAGTTGTGCGTAGGCTACAGATTCAACAACTCTGATGAAAATTCACATTGGCAATAATTAAAAGGACAAATCTAAATATATGACTTCCAAATGATTCATTCAGTAAAATAGATATGAAATATATGGATTAAGAAGTTTGGCACTGTAGTAGATGCAGGCCTAAATAATGACAATTGGAAATAGTTTGGAATGAGTGAGAATGTAGTTAATAAAGAAAATTAACAAGTATATGTAACATAGTCACTAGTGTGGATAGCCAAGTCAGGCCCATTGTTAATATACATAAACATATTACAGTATCATCAACTATCACAAAACTCACTGAATGCAGAAGGTTGTTTTCATTGAAATGTGCATTACACTATTCACTGTTACACTCGCACTCATACACAACTATACCTACCACCTATAATATAGAATTGTGGTGTATGTAATTTGTTATTTAAAAAAAAAATAGTGATGGATACCCTGATAAATATCATGGCTGACACCCTCTTTAGTTGATGCTGGACATAGTATATTGATCAAGCCATATCAGCATGAAAAAGCAGATTTAAGTTAAACAGTTTGGAATCTTGATCAGAAACTCAAACTTATTTTTAAACAAGGCCTCTTTTACACTTAGAAAGAACAAATGGAAGCCACAACAGTTCATTTGCTGAGCTAAAATTCAGAATAGATGTAAGGAAGCTGACTGTATGGTATGATCATTGGATTAAGACAAATTACCCTGACAGAGTGAAGCAATTTACTTTGTTTTCAGAGTTGAGTCAATAGATAAAGGTTTTTAATGAAGTAACTCTCTAATGTAAAACATGGGAAGATTTGGATTATCTAACATCAGTGGAAAGGGGGAAAGTGTACTTTTCAGTTTAAAAAAAACTGTGTTAAACTAAAGTAACTTTAACAAAATAAACCTATATTTCAAAGTGGAAATGAGGTTTGAGAAAATAAAATTAATTCTTGATAATCTAATTGCTTATGGTGAACCAAAATAATTAAACACGGTGTGTATTATGCATTGCCCATTGGAAGGTAATGGGGGAGAAACCAGAAATAAGTGGGCGCATCTAAAATCAAAATTGGATTCTAGTTCAAATACAACAAGAAATAAATTATTAATGAAGTATTGTTAATCGAGTTTGCATCGCTTTTATCAGTCATTATTTGAAACAGCAGGAAGCTGTTTGGTATGCTGTAATATTGAATGTGTAAGTTTCAAAAAATAAATAAACAAATAAATAAAAATGAAAATGAAATAAATAAATAAATAATGATAATAATAATAATAATAATAATAATAATAATAATGCTAATAATAATAATGATAAAAATTGTTCTCATGGGTACATCCCACATTCTGAGAAAAACACTGTCAACCTGAGAATATTTGAATCTTTTGAGAT
>JAOPJM010001463.1:23835853-23846821 GCA_027124095.1 Muusoctopus leioderma | reverse complement strand
TATATACAAACACATATATGTTCATTGTATCATATATATATATATAATGTGTGTGTATATTCTTAATCTTTATCTTTATTCTTACTCTTTGTTCTTTCCATTGCTCTTCCAACATTTCTTTGTTTTTGTTTTACAGGTATTTTACACATTCCTTTTGTGGTTGCTTTATTCATTTAATCGGTTTTTTTTTGTGAATTCTTTTCTGCTGTTCTTCTTTTGTTTCCTGTTCTTCCCTTTCTTTTTAAATCCCTTTTATAATGTCTTCATGTCTTAACTTCTTATAATGTGGTTCCTTTGTTTATATTTGTTGTTTATCTAAATATATATTCTTCATTTTCAGTTCTTTTGTCTTACCTTCTCTTCTTTTAATCCTTACTTTTTGTTTCCCTTTTCTTAAATTCGTTAACTCATTCTATTCTTTCTCTCTTTCTTTCTTTCTTCCTTTCCATCTCTCTTTTTTAATGTTTTATATATATATATATATATATATATTCTACCTTCCCTCATGTCTTTTGAAACATGTTCCTTCCGTTTTCATTTTATGTTCTTCCTTATCCCTTATCTCATTCCTCCTTTTTGAATCCCTAACTCTTTCTATAGTTCTTTCCAACTGTTTTGTGTTATATATATTCTCTAATTTCTCATTCCTTTCTTTCCTATATACGTATCTTCCTTCTTTAATTATTCCGATCATCTTTGTTCTTTTTGTTTTGTTTTATATATTCTTCCTGTTTTATGTCTTTTGTTTTTCTCCTTCATTTCCTAATGATGTGCCTGTTCCTTCTTGTTTTGTTTCATAAGCTCTTTCTTATTTCATTCCTTTTAACAATTCTTCTTCATTTATCTATTCTTTCTATAGTTTTTCCTTTATTTTTCTTTATATATATTGTGTGGGTGTAGCTGGGTGGGAGAGTGTATGGAGACTTCTGAAGAGCAGAGAGAACTCTTTGGCTTGCAGGAGACGAAGGCATCCTCTTTTAGTATTGGGGCCAGGATAAAATGCACCTCATGTACTCTATAAAATGGTTGGCAGCTGAACAGAGACTACAAAATGTAGAGAGGACTCTCTAATCTTGTCGTGGACATGACAATCTCTCTAGTGTTGGTGCCACAATAAAATACAGCCAGTATGCTCTGTAAAGTGGTTGGCAATCGAATGGTGAAAATATAGGGTAGAGAGGGCTCTGTAGTTGTATCATGAACATGACAACCTCTCTAGTGTTGGTGCCACGATCAAATCCACCCAGTACACTCTGTAAAGTGGTTGGCAATCAAACAGAGCAAACCTAGGGTAGAGAGGGCTCTCTAGCTGTGTCGTGAACATGACAGCCTTTCTGGTGTTGGTGCCATGATAAAATGCACCCAGTAGACTCTGTAAAGTG
Source organism: Muusoctopus leioderma (assembly GCA_027124095.1). Classification (NCBI taxonomy): domain Eukaryota; kingdom Metazoa; phylum Mollusca; class Cephalopoda; order Octopoda; family Octopodidae; genus Muusoctopus; species Muusoctopus leioderma. The sequence goes on along the minus strand of JAOPJM010001463.1, from coordinate 23,845,439 downwards.
GTTGCTGATAAGAAGGGCATCCAGCCATAGAAACTAAGCCAAATGAAACATACAAGTGAGGAGTGGTCCCCTGAGCTGTCTAGGAGAGTGGTGACTCGAATTTGAATCGTTGCAGGCCAAAATCACCTGTCCACCCTATGTCAGCATGGAAAACGGACGTAAAATAATGATGATGATGATGATGATGATGATGATATTCTTCCTTTTTGATTCATAATATTCCTTCTTTTAGCTCCATTTCTCCTTGTCTCTCTTTGTTGTCCTTACTTAGCTCCTCTTGTTATTCCCTACATCATTCCAATTGCTTTTGTCTTCCTTCTGTTATCCTTACTTTGATTCTTACTTCCCTCCTTCCTCTTGTTATTCCACCCATCATTCCCATTTCTTCTTTCCTCCCTCTGTTGTCCTTGCTTAAGTCCTTCCTTAATTTCTCTTGTTATTTCTTCCATCATTCCCATTTCTTCTCAATTCTCTCTCTGTTGTCCTTACTTCCCTCCTTCCTCTTATTATTCTGTCTATCATTCCCATCTCCTCTCTCCCTCTCTCAGCTATCCTTCCTTAGATTCTTCCTTCCTTCCTCTTGTTATTCCTTGCAATAAAATTTCTGCCCTGATGCCAAAGTTATAAATTATTTTAGGGAAGTCAGACGGCATCATCGTTAGAGTGCCAGACAAAATGTTTTGTAGGTTTTTAGTTATATTCTTTTACATTCTGAGTTCAAATCCCACCTGGGCTGAATTAGCTTTTAATTTTTCTGGGTGGTGGTGAAATAAAGTACCAAACAAGTAGTGGGTGTGATCTAACAGTCTATACCTTTCCCACAACATCCATAGTCTTGTGCTAATGATAGACATCATTGCAAAGGCAGTAAATTGGTAGAGTTGTTAGCGCATCAGACAGAATGCCTCGCAGTATTCATTCTGGTGCACTGTGCTCTGAGTTCAAATCCTGCCGAGGTCAACTTTCGCTTTCATCCTTCTGTGGTCGATAAAATAAAGTACTAGTCAAGTACTGGAGTTGTTGGCCTTGCACCTATATTAGAAACAATTATTATTATTATTATTACTATTATCATTATTATTATTAGGTGGCGAATTGGCAGAGTTGTTAGCGCATCAGACAGAATGCCTTGCAGTATTCGTTCCAGTGCACTGCAATCGGAGTTCAAATCCCACCAAGATCAACTTTGCCTTTCATCCTTCTGTGGTCGATAAAATAAAGGACCAGTCAAGTACTGGGGTTGTTGGCCTTGAGCCTATGTTAGAAACAATTATTATTATTATTACTATTATTATTATTATTATTTTTATTATTATTATTAAATCCCGCTGAGGTCAACTTTACCTTTCATCCTTCCGGGGTCGATGGGGTTGTTGGCCTTGTGCCTATGGTAGAAACAATTATTACTACTACTACTACTGTTCCAAGGTATTGGTGTTGTAACCAGTTTAATTATGCTTGCCATTGGACCGCAACCCGTAATCTTGGGTGGGAAGCATTCTTGTCTCTTCTACTTTGTGTCGAGGACTTTCCGGATGATTCTTGCTGATCCAAGTAGGCAAGTTTTCTGCACTGTATCTACTCCCAGATCAAGGTTCAGTTTTCCAAGGTTCACCCTCAAATTCCTCGTAACAGTTCCAAAAGGCCCAATGACAATTGGCAGGATCATAACCTTGTTAACTTCTCTACTCCACCATTTGAGAAGTAGTTTTCTGTACTGTATCTACTCCCAGATCAAGGCTCAGTTTTCCAAGGTTCACCCTCAAATTCCTCATCACAGTTCCCAAAGGCCTCAATGACAATTGGCAGGATCATAACCTTGTTAACTTCTCTACTCCAGCATTTGAGAATTTCATACTTCAAGTCAGTATAATAGTCTACTTTTTATTTTTCCTTTTTCTTGACTCTGGTATCAAATGGGCATGCCACATCAATTACCAGACATACTATTTTCTTCTTATCAATGACTACAATATCTGGCTTGTGCTCTATTCTTCTCTCAGTTTGTATGGAGAAGTCCCACACTTCATCATTTTCAAGGACTTTCATTTCCATTCCCACAAGTTGTTGTAGCTCTTTTAAGTGCATACAAAACCAAATTGTTTGCAAAAATTCCAGTGAATTATTGCAGCAATTTTATCGTATCTACACTTTTTATACTCATTTTGAGCTAATTGTGGGCATTCTGATACAATGTGTGCTGTAGTCTCATCTATTTCATCACACATTCTACATTTGTGTGAACAGTCCTGCTTATCTCTCATTCTTCTGATCCAATTTATCCTTAGAGCCTGTTCCTGTGCCACCAATATCAGTCCCTCGGTCTCCTTCTTCAATGCCCCCTTCTTTAACCAGAGCCAGCTGTCCTTATCGTCCCATATTTCTTTTGTCTCTCTGGAAAAAACTGAATGGAGCTTCTTTCCTTCAAAGTGTGACTTTCTTTTTTCCAAATTTTCCTGTTTTCTCAATTTGTGCTCTACCACCTCTGTATGTAGCCCTTCTCTTACCACCTCCTTAAGAAGAACTTCTTTCTCTTTTAAATAGAATCCTAGGTTTGTTTACTCTAATTCTACTACCACTTCAATACTCATTAACCCTCCCCTTCCTCCTTCTGCTCTTTTCCAGTATAATCAGTCCACATCTAATCGGACGTGCAAGCTTCTGTGTATTGTGAGCAACTTCCTTATTTTTCTGTTGATATCCTCCAATTCATCTTTTCTCCACTTGATGATTCCTGCCCCATACCTTACTAGTGATACTGCCCTAGAGTTGATTGTTGTACAATGTTTACTGCATTCAATTTGGATTTTAATATCTTCTTGATTCTGCGAAAATATTCTTTACTGAATACTTCCTTCATTTCTGTACTTTTGGTTTTATCACTTTCCAGTATTCCAAGGTACTTATATACTTCTTCTACATCTAAGGACTTAATATTCTTACCGTCAGGTAGGTCTGTTCCAGTAGATTTTATGGATTTTCCTCAATTCCTCTCCATCGTAGCACATTTCTCGATTTTGAATGTCATCCCAATGTCACTGCTAAATATTCGTACAGTTTGCACCAAAGAATTCAGCTGGTTCTTGTCTTTGCCTTAAACCTTCAAATCATCCATGAAAAGGAGATAATTCATTTTCCCCCTATTTTTTCCTAGTGAATAACCTCCCTTAGCTTTATTTAGAATGATCCATAAAGGGATCAGTGCTATTGCAAACAAGATAGGAGACAGGCTGTCCCCTTGGAAGATTCCTCTTCTAATCTGTATGTCTGCTAGTCTTTCCCCTCCTGATGTTAGCTCAACTCTCCAATATCGCATTGCATTTTCTAGCAGATACCTAACCTTTTCCAAGATTTTGAACAGTTCTAGACAATGTTTGATCCATGAGTGGGGAACTAGATCATTTGCCTTTTTATAGTCGATCCATGTAATACACAAATTTGTCATTCTTTTTTGGCAATTTCTCAAGAACATCTTATTGATCATTAATTGGTCTTTTGTTCCTTTGCTCTTTTTTCGACAGCCTTTCTGTTCATCAGGCATTAAATGTTCTCCTGTAGGTGTTGGTATATCTCTTCTGCAATTATCCCTGTTAGGAGCTTCCACATAAGCTGTAAGCACGTGATGGGATGGTAATCTGAGATAGCTTTACCTTTTAATTTGTCCTTCAATATCAGGCAAGTTTTTCCTTTGGTTAACCACAGTGGTACTTCTTCCTTTGACATACACTCATTTAACTGTATTGCTATGGTTTCATAGAGTTTTGTAAACTCTCTCAGCCAGCAGCCACAGACAAGATCTGGTCCAGCAGCTTTTCCCATTCCAACCTTTTTCAACTGTTTCTGAATCTTTCGTGATGGTAAAATCCTTCTGTACCTCAACATTTTCAGTGTAATTTTCCACTTGCTTTATCATTGTGTTTGGGATTTTTGTTCCATATCTCTCCCCAAAACAGTTTGCTTTTATCAGCATTCAGTCCTATATCATTGTTTCTTTCATTTCATTTCCCTCAAGGATTTCAAATAGTCATTTCTGGTTTGTTAGAAAAAGGCGATTTTGCTTATACTGGTTAATTTTTTCCTCGTACTTTCTGATTTTAGCAGCTTTTGCCTTTGCTCTCTACTTTAGCTCTTCCATCACTGTCTTGATTCCCCTTTTTTTATGTGATATGTTTCTTCTAATCTAACTTTCACTTCTTTCTTTTATTTACCCCGCATCCACTGGTCCAATTTGCTTATATCTTTCCTCAGGACGCAGATTGTCATTAGTATCCACCTTTTCCACCAGGGTACCTGCTGGTCCTTCTTTTCTCCTCTCTTTTTTTCCTAGCATGTCTGCAACTACATTAGCATCCGCTAGTATCAATGTGTTGGTATCTCCAATGTTTTCGTAGACAATCTTATCAATCCCACTGTTCACTTTTGATGTCTTTTCTTTAACTCTTGTTCGATCTACTGTCCTCAAGTTAACTGATTCTAAGGTCTCTGATTCCTTTAGCTTCTACCTTAGTTTTTCAAGGATCTCTAGTTGATCATCATCAAGGTTTCCCACACCAAATTCCCTCTCCTCCTGCATGCTCTTGCCTATTCTTACTTCAACTATGAGAGTTGCATTCTTCTGTTTAGCTGGAGAGTTATTGTCATTCATCTAGCTTTGATCTGTTGGTTCTAGTAATTCTTGGTTAATATTTCCCTGTATTTCTTCACTTTCTAAGTCAGAGAGATATTTTCAGTTCCCGATGCACAGTACTTGGCCTGCAAGTTATTGTTCACTGAGATTGAAAACTCCAATCTCAGTATTATTATTATTATTAGGGTGGTGCATGGCAGAATAATTAGTGTGTTGGAAAAAGTGCTTTGCAGTCTTTGTTCTGACTCTTTACCTCCTGAGTTCAAATCATGCTGAGGCCAACTTTGCTTTTCATCCTTCCAGGGTTGATAAAATAAAATACCAGTCAAGTACTGGGTTAATATAATCGATTATACTCCTCTCCTCAAATCTGAGGCCTTGAGCCTATATTAGAAACAATTATTATTATTATTATTATTAATTTATTATTAAATGTAGTTTAGCATTGGAAGATTATATTTGCAAAAAATAGATAAAAAATCATTTTGAAGTACTGATAAAGAGTAATGTATGTTTTTGAATGTCAAAAATTAACTGCATCATCTGTTAGGTATTTTGCATATGATTTACAGAAATTTTAACCTAAATTTATTTTGCAAATAAGGTTACTTTAGGAGTACACCTGGCAAATTCGATTTAGGTATGCTATAGTAATCTATTAGCACCATGTGTCAAAATATCAAATGGATAAACACTGAAAATTTAAAAAAAAAAATATAATGATCAGGAAATGTGAAAGTTTATTTTATTATGATTAGCTCTGTCACTCTGCTTTTGCAATTTTATCTGTTAAAGGTATTGATCAAAAATAAATTATAGTTGAACCATGACATAACTGATAGAAATTGTTAAAGAAATAGAAAAATAGTGTTTGAACAATTTTTGCTCTTGAGAGAAATACATCAAAACCTCATTTTTCTTTCAATTATTTCTTTTTTAATTACTTTTTTTATAATCAAAACATCCAAGCTATCATCTTTCTATCATCCATTTTCATCCTCTTCCATCAATTATGTAAAATGTTATTTTTGTGTTTACAAAATAGCTCTTATTCACTGTGACATTAATCTCAAAGAAAATTTTACTAATTATGCTGATTGGTTTATCTTGTTTATAAACGTATAAAATCTATTACTGTTTATTTAGGTTTTGGATATTTACACAATGCTAACTAAAATAAAATCTATATACTCACTTCTTACATCGACTTGCTTTCACATAATATTTTGGATGCCACTTTTGTAGGGAATATTTGCCTTAAATGGTTTAAATGCACTATTGAATCTGACAGGATATGAACTAATGTTGTCTAAAGGCTATGAAGAGCTATCATTGTTCATTTCAAAGTATCAGATAACTTCAGTTATGAAAACACTGAGTGCTAGATGTGATGTATTGTTATGAAACATTGGCAAGAATATAATGGACTCCTGACAAGGTGGTAACAAATATACATCTGTAGAATTACTGACCACATGGTTATAAATTCAAAACCTTACAACATCAATTCTGTTGTTTCCTAGGTAAAGACGCATAATTCTGCCTGCTTCAGTTTGGTGGATTGTCAACATAGTCAAATTGTCAGTTGTAAAGAAGAACAATTGTTTCAACAATATGCAAATGTCCAAATTTGCAAATATTTGAAATATTTTTGATAATATATTTTTCCTTAGTTGTCATCATAATCACCATCATTTTTATGTCCATGTTTCCATGCTGGCATGGGTTTCACAGAGATTTTTTGAGGTAGTATTTTACAGCTGGGTACTCTTCCCGTCATCAACTCTTACTTATTCTTTTAAGTATGGGAATTTCCACAGACCTTGACCCATCGAACTGCTAAGCTGCCAGGCCAATTGTTTATGTAGAACATTAACTAATATTGCCAGCTGCCTAAGTGATAAACAGCATGAAGACAAGCAGTGACAAGCATGCACACATGCATACATACATACATACATACATACATACATACATACATACATACATACATACATACATACATACATTCATGCGTTCTTTATAATCTCTCGGAGAATAATTCATACGAATAGTTAATAGAAACTTCTCGATCAAAATTTACCTTATCTTTACGATTTGTTTCATGGGATTTCCTAATAGTTTTTTATGTTTTTACAAATTTTTACATGCTCATATACGAAACCAGTTATACGCTTCTTGTGATGTAGCTTCGGTTTAGCAAATTGTTTTGGTATTTCACCACGTGACATGCCGTCGATTTTGCATAGAATCCATTTTTGTCACATATCACAATGCGATCAAGAAATGGAATGTTTTTGTGGAGCCAAATAAGCGTAGAGCAGACATCGTAACGGTGAATGTTTTGGTTTTCGTTCAGCTCACGCGGTACCCATTTATTTATTCCAAATAAGCTACACAGTTTAAAATAATAAAAACCGCGATTGTGTTTGCACCAACTTAATATCTCTATCCGAGGATGAATTAGATTTTTTCTACTGATGTCGACTACTAAGTTTCAAATTATAACTGGGCCGTGAATGGAATTCCTTTGAATATATACGTTCTTCGCGTTAGGCCTTCTATAGTGGTAGTACTTGCTTGTCTTGAGGTTTAAAGTAATGTACAAGTAGTTGAGTTCTTCCGAAATCTATCCATAACATGAACGTTCATATAATTTAAAATTGTCTAGCTACTGCCTCTGTACAAACCAGAGCTGTGTGGGATGTGTGCTTCTTGAGGGTGTCAGCAAACATAAGCCCCGTCGGATAAAGTAAAAAATGTAAAGTTTGGGCCGACACTTTCTTTAACATTTAAACATTACATGACACATTTCAAACAATCACCTATCGTACACATACTAGCTGATAAAATACAGAATATATATATATGAAACCAGCACCGCTACACACAGCAGGGTCCTATCGAACAACATCATTAATACATACATAGAAACAATCATGACAATATATAATTACATAAATACTGAAGCGAAGGAGCTAGATCCCCTGTTAAATATAGAATATCTCGTGTATTGCCTCTCCATACTACCATTGAAGACCACAATTGTAATTTCCTTTCCCACCCTAAATGCAAGCTGATTAACACTTCTAAACTGAGCTAGATATAATGAGTATGCGTATCCCCGACGCCATCAATTCCGATATCAGAGGGGCTGATGCATTAGTTAAATGGAATACAGTGGCACCATTATCAACTGCTTCCGTGGTATTGTAGATTCACCTAGATTGATATAGTAGATTTCTATCTTTCCATAGCGAAATTCCTCCTCCTGGTCTTCGGGAGGCAATTCACTAGGATTAACGACTTGGATATTAGAATAGTCATGAAGTTAAACAGTCACGTTTATATCAGGATGACACCTACTAGGTAAAACATGGTGACCCACTATTTAAGTTATCTGTGGGGAAATGCGACGAGTATTAGGTCACGGATCTCGTTGAATTATTTTTCCTGGACACTATCAAGAAGCACATATCTCCACAGCTCTGACTTGCACAGACCCTATGACCTGGCAATTGTTTAGCAATATGAACGAACTATCATGTCATGGATAGATTTCGCAAGAACATAATAAGAATCGAAGAGAAAAAATACCATTAGTTTTAATATACTACTTATGATTCTCTCATAAATACACCTTGCTACAAAACGAAATAAATTTTCAGTCAAAATGCCTAAACAATATACAACTGTGCGACGTATCGTCACACATCCAATATTCTTCAACACTACCCCGTAGTTGTACATGTCCTTTGCTGACATCTTCTATCGCTAGAATAAACGGTCTCTACTCCTCTTAAATAACTATCCTCAACTTCTCTCGTCACCTCTTCTAATCTTTCCAAGCCAGAATTCCAGCTCGCTGTAATTTCGGACATATTTTGTCTTGTAGACATTGATATGCATATGCCCATACTACACACCAACTACACAAATCTCATGAACTGCATTATCGTATGCACTGCCTCATCTAATCTGACAGTCTGATGAAAATACAATAGTTACTTGATATAAATGGATGGGTGGTAATGAAATCAGCCTTGAATGGAGAAAGATTTAAGCAAATACAAAATTACCGTGACTAACATATTTGCATGATATAACAGTGATATTATAAGAAGCTTATTGTTATTTATTGCGTTTTATATAATAATCTTATACGACGTTTCAATCCATTGTTCTTTTGTAGAAATGTAAAGGAGTACCGGATTTTGAATCGTATATACACAGATGTGCATATTTTAAATTTAGAAGCGCAGAACCAAAGATTGGATGCTCATCTTTGCTTGTGTCACTACGAACGATGTAGTAGAAACAAATTATATGTAAATTTGGTGAATTATGTTGGTTTCGAACGTAGGAACACGTTCACAAATATCGGAAGACAGCAATAGCCGATTATATCGATCCCAGTCCTTGAATTATACTCATTTGTATCGATCCCGAAAAGATTAAAAGGCAATGTTGACAAAGGCGGGGTTTGAATTCGCAACATAATGGCCGTAAATAATCACCGCAAAGGATTTTGTCCTGCGCTCTACTAATTCTAGCAATGCTGCCACCTTTACGATTATTTATACTGATATAAATATACATAAATACAAATATATGAAATACATGAATATTATATGAATATATAACGAAACAATTAATACTATTGTCCTTATGTCCTCGCTATTTCAAATGTTTCTATTCTTTTCTGCCATCTTGTGCATTCTCTGTTATTGTTTTAATCATCCAAATGACAAAGGGAATCCAATGACGAGCAAATTTGCAGGTGATTCATAGAAAGGAGATTCCACTTTATGTACCGATTGCATTTTGGGGTATCTTAAAACTAATAATACACTGGTCGTGAAAACACTGCTGAGGAACATTTGAAACGCAAAACAACCCGTAAAACGCTCATATCTATATATTACACAAATCACTATCGACACAATATATTACAGTCTG
>JAOPJM010001463.1:23619102-23630646 GCA_027124095.1 Muusoctopus leioderma | reverse complement strand
ACACCTTAAACTTTATAGTTGTAGAACACCTTTATTGAGCATTCATGTGTACATGTGCCTTTTTAATCTATCCAGCCTTAATGCTATCTGTCTCAGGTGTCTGGGTGACACCCGGTGGATAATGTGTAAATACAGTATATATCAAGGAAACTTTTTCATGATAATAATAATAATAATAACAATTGTTTCTAATTCAGGCACAAAGCCAACAACCCCCAGTACTTGACTGGTACTTTATTTTATCGACCCCGTAAGGATGAAAGGCAAAGCTGACCTCGGCGGGATTTGAACTCAGTTAGACAGAAAGAATACCGTAAGGTATTCTGTCCGACACGCTAACGACTCTGCCAACTCGCCGCCTTTAATAATAATAATAATAATAATAATAATAATAATAATAATAATTCTTTCTAACATAGGCACAATGCCAACAATCCCAGTACTTGACTGGTAACTGGTACTTTATTTTATCGACCCCGGAAGGAAGAACGGCAAAGTAGCGACTAGACATGTTTTTCCGTAGCTCCAGCGAGTCAGCAGCTGAAGGAACGGATATACAAATACAATCCGGCTATCCAGTTGAAAATTTAAAACAAAAATAGCCTTAAAAATTCCAAATCTACGATTTTCTGTGAGTATATAATTTCTTCTAACTACTCGGGCACACACATATCTGTTCTCTTTCATCACAAAGAACGCTTTTAAGCACCTCCGGCTGCATTTGTGTCACCGCAAAATTCAGAACATTCTCAAAAAACTGAAGGTATATTCTATCTATATCTGCTTTGGGGTGGTGGCTTCGGAAAGCAGTCAGGAGTTTCCTGGTTTTTCTATCTAAACCTTTCAATTCACTTAATTTCCAGTTTATTATATTGAAGCTGTAATTTATAACTGGGATGGCTAGCGTGTTTATCCCAATTATCGTATTTTTAGCATTGAGTTCAGTTTTTAGTAGTAGCCTAATTCTTCTGTAGTATTCTTTCCGATTTTTTTCTTTCATATCTGTGTGTTGTAATTTATCTGTTTCGTCTACTCATAAGTATTTGTATGGATGGTTGTGGTCTAGTCCTCTCATTTCGGTGTCTATGTATAATGTAGTGTTCTCACTTCTAGTTAATTTGCCTCGTCTTATGGTGACTTTGGCGCATTTGTCTAAACCCATACTCATTCTGATGTCTTGGCTGAATTTAAGAACAATTTTTAGTAGGTTTTCTAGTTCGGTGTTATTCCTTGTAACTATTTTTAGGTCATCCATAAAAAGGAGATGGTTTATAGTGTTTCCATAGCATCTGTACCCCATGGTGGTTTCGTTCAACAGGTTCGTTGATGGGGTCAGAGCTAAGCATAAGACTAAGGGGATTAATGCGTCCCCTTGGAAAATTCTTCTTCTGATCGGTATGGGACAGGTCTTAATTGTTTGTTCTCTGCTTTGTAAGGATATAGTGGTTTTCAATTTCGTCATGGCGTAGTTTAATGTATTGTATTAGTGTTGGGGCTGCTTCGATCATGTGGAGTGTCTTTAGTATCCAGGAGTTTGGAATACTATCGACTGCCTTTCGGTAGTCAATCCAGGCCATACTGAGGTTTGTTTTTCTCTTGTTACAGTCTTCTATGATTGCCCGGTTCACTAGTAACTGCTATTTACAGCCATACATTTCTTTTCGGCACCCTTTTGGTAGTACATTGTTGTTTTCTAGGTGTGTAACCAGTCTGTTATATGATATGGATGTGAGGGCTTTATATGTTGTTGGTAGACATGTTATGAGCCTATCATTTTGTGGGTCTGTGATGTTTTTGTTTTTAGGGAATAATGTGGTTTTCCCCTCCAGCATCCAGTCAGGTGTTGATTCTGGTTTGCTTATGACTTCATTGAGTGCTGTTGCTATATACTCATGGGTACTGGTCAGGTGTTTCAGCCAGAAGTTGGGTACTTTGTCAATTCCTGGTGTTTTCCATTTGCTTGTAGTTCCCAATGTGTCAGTTATTTCTTTGCCAGTAATGGGGGACCATTCCTGTGGTGCTATTAGGGTCTTTTTTTCATCAAAAGGTAGTGGAGTAACAAAAATGGAAGAGTACTAGACTAAATGACTATAGGTATTTAGTTATTTAACTTATATATGCTGAGTTCAAATCCTACTGAGGCTTTGCCTTTTCATCCTTTTAGATCAACAGAATAAGTACCTGTCAAGTAGTGGAATCAAATCAACTACACTCTTCCTCCAAAGTTTCTCCCCTTGAGTTAATTACAAATAATCATTATCATTGGTTTTGTCAGATTTGTTACCATATTTCTAAAGAAACACACTGTCCATGTGTTTCAATTAAATTGGAAAATAATCAATAATTTGGAGGGATTTAATAAAATAACTAACATTTCTCATTATTAAGATGGTGTTTGGAATATATCTTAAGAAATTTTCTTACATAAAATTATGATAGAATGTTTTAATATTAATATGAACATTTTAAAAATGGCAGTTTTCTTTCATAAAACCTGGGGCGGTTTCAGGCGGGTTGGTATCAAAAGGGTTAGTAACATGCACTCCTATCTTGCTGAATACTATTTACAGAAAGTTGGAAATTGACAGATGCAGTTAAAGTTTGACAATTGAAAAAAATGTTGAAGACATTATACAGCAAAATGATAAAATAATTCTGTGTATGAAAATAGATTTCTGTTTAAAACATATTTCAACTTTTTGTGGAAGTTGTGGATTAAAACTTGACTTGACTACATTGAGATTGATGAAATTAGATTACACCATAGAATTTGAATTTAGAGAATTAAACCTTAATATATGTTAAAAACTGTATCAAAGAACCAGCAAATAACATGATAGAAAATAGTTAATTACGGGAGAATATTAGATTGTTCAGAAAATAATAGCCAATTATAAATGTAAATGTTTCGGTGCTAGGTAGGATGATAAATATTTTTTTTACTAAGACTTTATATCATGTTTTAAAAATTAAACATTAATCTATTCATAAGTATTTTTGTCTTTTTTCTAGTGTTAACTTTGTGTTAAAACACTGCAACTTAAAGATGAACTAGTGTTGTTGCTCTTGGCATCAGCAAAACTTTTGACTATGTCTGGCACACAAATCTCCTGGGAAAACTGCCCTCCTATGAGCTTCAACCATCTCCTGTCTCTTAGATTGGTGGCTTCCTGTCAGATCACACTACCGAGGCATGTGCTGATAGAGCTCTCTCTAACCCACACTTTATACAACTCTCTAGTTCAGTTTTGTCCCTCACACTCTTCCGCCTATGCATCAGTAATGTATTCGACATCACCTCCAACAATGCTCACTCCTATGCAGATGATACCACACTAATCTTCCACATCCAACCTATATACCTCACACTGACTCCATGAACAGAAACCTCGAAAACATTATCACACCTCACTCTTCCCCACTAAATATGAACAACACACAACTAGAACCATCATGATCGTTTCAAATGATTAGCTTCAACATCACTGAGAATCTCTCTTGGTAAATGCACATCCACAACATAGTAAAGAATACATCTTAAAGACTGGCCTTCCTCTTCAGAGCGAGAAAATATTTCAGTCCCCAACAACTACCATACCTCTGCAAAGCTCAGGTGAGACCCACAATTGAGTACTGGACCCACATCTGGGACAGTGCTGCTGCTGCACACACAGATATTCTAGACCACATCCAAAGAAAAGAAACTCATGAAGTTATCACAAACACAATATAATGTCTATCTTATATATGGGATGTCTCCTCTCTCTGCCTTTTCTACCACTACTACCATGGCCTCTGCTCCTTGGATGTGGTCCATCTCATGCCACCTCCAGTTAGGCACTCCCAACTCACTTGTCTCATCTTTTCTCAACACTCATAGTGTCTAAACCCTTCCAGGCTCTGCACTAACCATTATGCTTAGTCTTTCCTCTCCAATTACCTCCCTGTACATGTTTTTCCTGTTGCAACTTGTCTGTGAGGGCCTGTGAAGGCCATATGTACAGCCCTTTCTCCAAACAAAACAAATATAAAAGAAAAGTGAAGAAAAAAAAGAAAGTTACACATTATTTTCTTGCATGAGTTTAACGTTTGCCACAGTGACTCTCTAACTGCCAGTATCATAACTGAGCATTGGGTGAAAGGACCTCTTTTAGACACAGTGTAACATTCATTTCAAATACTCCACAAGAGAAATATGTGTTAAGATGAAGGCTGCAGAATATATGTATCTGCAGTTGGAAATGATTAAGTGAAATTCTTAGCAAATGAAAGCATACACCAAAATGTTTAAGAAATGACACAAGTTTTGGGATTTGGCATTTCAACAATTTTAGACCTCCAGAAGCAATTCACTAAGTGAAGAAGTCTGAACAGTAGATTTCACATTATTTCAATGAAATCCAGAAAAATTGTCACTTCTAAGTGTGCTCTAAGCTGCATTTGCATGACAATTAATTTATCTGTAGAATATTAACCCATGACACACTAGATCCTTATTCAGAATGAAAATGATTAGCACAAATGCTTGAGTATGAAAGCTCCAAAGCTATTCTCAAAGCGAGAGTTGCAGCAGCTGAAGATTATGTTTGCTGTGTGGTTGTCTACAACTAGCACAATTGATTGCAATTTTTTTTCAAAGAAGGAATACAATGGTTGAAGTTATTGCCCAGAAATGGAAAAATACAGAGAAAAGTAAATAATATATAATTAGAATTAGTCACTCAACGTCCAATTTTTTCTGCATGAAAATATTAGGCTATGCATTAATCAAATACCAGCACAGATGCTCATTAGCCTAAATAACAAAACCTCCTCATCCATCATAGTTTCCAGATATGTCACCCATTGAATATGTATTTTTAAACATCGATAAGATTTTTTTTAAAAATAGTTTTTCAAAATATAAAACCCCAGAATTTTTTTTTTTTTATACAAGCATAAATAATTTTGCTTCTTGATAGCAAAACATATTTAGAATCACATGGTTGCTATTTTGATGGATAATGTTGCTTATAAATAAATGTTTTTAATAAAGTTGAAATTTCAATACAGTTATTATCATTCAAAAAACTTAATATATTTGCAAATCTCAAGTATTTCAGTTAACCTATTACATCCTGTTGTAATACTGATAATGTTAATTGACAAGTACAATTCAGGTACAATAAATCTATCAGCCACTGCTCTTTTCTTGTGGAATAGAGAACAATTTCGAGAAATTCTTTACTTCCCTTAAATTATTTTGAGATAGAGTGCATGAACAATATTATTTTAAGATGCAGTGCAAAAACAATATTAATATTTACTATATTTAAGTAATAATTCCTTCATGCCCAAAACACAGATACATAATGCAAGATTTATTAGAATAGGGTTTAAACCAAACATTTCTGTTCAAAGCTCTCATAAATCCCATTGATTTTTCTAAAGCAAATGAAACTGAGCATATAACTGAATCAAGTTATGAAAATATAGCATGAAATTCTATAACATTAAATCATAGCAATTTCGAAAACTTTGATGAAATTTTATTTCATTTACTTTTTATATAAGAACATTTTTATGGTTAAATTTTAAACTTTGAGATTACATGCTTCAATTATTTTATTATTTTATTCTTTTACTTGTTTCAATCATTTGACTGCGGCCATGCTGGGGCATCGCCTTGCAGGGTTTTTAGTCGATCAGATTGAGCTCAGTACTTATTTGTAAGTCTGGTACTTATTCTATCAGTCTCTTAGCCGAACAACTAACACACAAACACAAACACACAGATGCACACACATATACATATATATATGTATATACGATGGGCTTCTTCAGTTTCCATCTACCAAATTCACTCACAAGGCATTGGTCGGCCTGAGGCTATAGTAGAAGACACTTATTCAAGGTCCCACGCAATGGGAATGAACAATGGGAATGAACCACATGGTTGCAAAGTGAACTCCTTAACCACACAGCCATGCCTGTGCCTATGTATAATTCTGTTCATCAACTTATAGAAATTTATCAAAAAAGTTTTTCTATCTTTTATAAATCTATATGCACAAAATAGTGTCTTGGAAAAATATTGGTATACTGACATTGATGATTGGGAATTAGAATGTCCAAAATCAAGAGACTGAAATATATATAGGTATAAAAGAATATAAAAATGTATTGACATTAATGAAAGCTCAATATTTAAGGATTGGCAGAAATGGCATAATGCCAAAGAAAATACCTTGTGGTATTAAGTTATTGCACTTTACATTCTTAGATCAAATCCTGCCAAGGGCGACTTTGCCTTTCATCCTTCTGGTATTTAATAAAATAAGTATCAGTCAAGTACTGGGGTCAATATGGACGACTATACCCTCTTCCAGCATTGATGATTGTGTCATAGAATGTCCAAAATCATGAGGGTGAAACATATATAGTTATAAATGAATATAAAAAAATTGAATCTTCAATATTTAAGGATTGGCAGAAACAGCATAACGTCAGATAAAATTCCTAGCAGTATTTAGTTATGACTCTTTACATTCTGAGTTCAAATCCTGCCAGAGTTGACTTTGGTTTTCATTGTTCTTGTGTCAATAAAATAAGTATCAATCAAGTATTGGGGTTGATATAAACGATTATACCTTCCCACATAATTTCTGGTTTTGTACCTATGTTAGAAATCAATATTTAAGCAAAAAAGCTAATCTCCTAGATGCAATAGATTATTTCTAATAAAGTTGCATTAAAATTTCAGCTTGATACAAAGTTCATTTTTTTATTTGTGATTTAAAATGCATGAAACAGAAATAACATTGAGATTTAACAATTTATTGAAAACTATTCTAATTCTGTAGTAAAGTTAATAATTCTTTTTCATTTGGTTTCTAAATGTTTTAATGATAAAAGCAAGTCTGACATTTAAAAGTTATTAAATTTCTTGATTATTTGATCTTGGTTCCCTCCGTAAAGAAATTACCCTCAGAGAAATAATTTATTAGATTAAGAGAGGACTTTTAATCACCATTAATTTCAATTGAAATCTGGATGTGATGCAAGTGTATCAGAAAAACATTAAGACACGAGAAAAAAAGAATTCTTTTTTTTGTATTTGACAATCTGTAAGTTACTGGCAGAAATCATGTGAAAATAGCGATTGAAAGAAATACATTACAAGAAAAAAGGATTAGAGATACTGCTTAGTGAACACCATTTAGGTTTCCAGACGTGGCACTTTGAAGACACCAAATAATTTCAGTAGAGTATAATAAATTTAGAAATGTTCAGAAAATAAATTACTCTTAGATGTTATCTGCATGGAAAAACAATATTTAAGTTAGTTTGAACATATTTAATGTAGGGTATTAGTTAATGACTGATATTTTTTCCTCGCTTCATAATTTTTTCTAATTAGCTTTTATCAAAAAGCTAATTAGTAAAAATTATATGGTGAGGAAAAAAATAATATTAGTCATTAACTAATAAAATTTAGATTATTTTGTCTAGTATGAGAGAGACAACTTTAGACATGTTTGGTCTTATTAGACCTCTTCAGTAAAGCATAGACTTTACCATTCTTGCCAAAGTAGTGATGAGAGAACCACTAAGTAAATGTGCACTAGTTGCATAGAAAATAGAAATGTCCAGAGATTAAACTGAAGACCCTTGTTATAAAAGTACTTAAGTCACATGAAAATCAGTGTTGCTGAGGCACTTTTAGCAGTAAGATTTTCAGTTACTCTTAGACACTATACACATCAAAAAACAACAGTCAGGTTAGCGTTAACAAAATTAATAGAGAGAACATCACAAGGCTAACTAGAAAACATTATGCAGTAAAGAAAAAAAAACAATATTTGTCATGTACTTAAAATATTTGATTCTTTCAGGAAGTATGGGAGACAACTCTGGACATGTTTTTTGTCTTATTAGACCTTTTCAGTGAAGCCTAAACTTAGTGATTCTCTTATCACTACTTCAGCATGTGCAGTGAAGTGTATGCTTCGCTGAAGAGGTTTAATAAGACTGAAACATGTTCGAAGTTGTCTCCCATACTTTGCTGAAAGAACCAAAATACAATTAATCAATGACTTGCTTTTACCTCACTGCATCATTTTTCTTGTTTGTTTTTTGCTGCTCCCTCTTAAATATGTTACCATAACTTAACTATAATAAACTTAGAAGATTTTTGAAATCAGGATTCAAGCAGTTAGTAAAATGGGCATGGAAATATTCCATCAATTGATAGGACAAGTAAGAAATAGTGTGTAACTTTAGATGATATGATGTAAGTTAAGATAATATTATAATGATATAATAAGTGATAAATAAATTCTGGACTTTGTAAAAGAAAATTAACTATAGTTCTAAGATAGATATTGATTGATTTCTTAATTTCCATATTTATAGGCGCAGGCATGGCTGTGTGGTTAACAAGTTTGCTTCATAATTATGTGGTTCTCTCCCACTGCATGGCACCTTGGGCAAGTGTCTTTTTCTACAGCCTCGAGCTGACCAATGCCTTGTGAGTGAAATTGGCAGACAGAAACTCTATATAAACCTGTCGTATATGTATGTATATATATGTGTGTGTGTGTGTGTGTATGCGTGTGTGTGCTTGTCATCACTTGACACTGTCTATCACTGAATCGGTCAGTGACTTTTGCTTACATCTCCATCCAACCAATGCTAGTATGGAAATGCAGATGTAAAAACGATGATGATGATAATGTTGATGATGATGATGATGATGATGATGATGATGATGATGATGATGATTCATGTACAATACCCTTTTTTTCATGAAAAAATAAAAATTGTGTGATTTCCACAATGTTGTCTTTACAGCAGGTGCACTTTTACTGCCAACACTGGTAAAGTTCAAAGGTCACTTTCGAATTTACTTTTTGTTTCATACACAGCAATTATAATAAATCTGACTAAACACGCATTTTTCCATCATACATCGTCATACTAAAGAAAAGTCAGTGTGTAGCTCCCTCTAATTTTTAGTAGTCAGTGTGTTCAAACGTCTTATGTTGTGTAAATATTTTTCCTGCAATAAAAGTATGTACACACTGAATGCATAATAAGTATAATTATTAAATACTACATTATTTTAGGAAACTAACCTTTTGTGCACATATAAAGTTTCTGTGTGTACATTAATTTCTTGAGAGCACACATTAATTTCGTTTGTGCACTGGTTGCAAAACATGTGTCCCTGTGCACTGGTTGCAAAACATGTGTCCTTGTGCACATGTACAGTAGAGAGAACAGTACACGAGAGATGTTTTTCCAGGATTTCATTGTAAATAATTGCACATTATACATAAATGCATTTTATATATGAATAAATATGGTATGCAAGTTCAGTTAAATGTTTTACTCAAACACACAATGTGGTACCAGTTACAGGAAAATATTAACATTAATGGAATCTCCCCAATTCGGTATTGACAGTGATGAGGATATAAAGTCTCCCTGGAATAGAAATAATTTAATTGTTAGATAAATAATATTTTTTGTCAAAAATTATTTGGTGTGTGTAAATGATACCATTATATGTGAAGAATTCAAATGTTATCCACCAAAATCTACAATATCAAGTATAAATAGAATTAAAAGGTTATGGAATCATATGTACAATTTCTAGGCATATACTGTTGAATGTACACTGTTTAAAAGATAAATTGGCAGATAACATAATGAAGGTAAGGTACAACTTCTTAATTATTTTTTTTTAGATAGCTAGGAGGAGATATTAGAAGAAATAGCTGTAAAAGTTAGTATAAGCATGGTTAGTAATTAAGTAAATGAAATCAGAGAGAGCACTGCAGTCCATTAGGTATGTGCCTTAGATTATGTTAGTATTATAATAGTTACTTATTTTGTTAATCATATTTTTCACACAAAGATGTTATTTTCAAAGACTGGTATAGCAAAGCCATGATTAAATGCTACAAAGTGAAGGAAAGAATATTACAGAGTACTCAAACTGATAGACCAAGCCATAAAAATGATAGAGACAAGAATCATAGTAAAAGATGTTACAAGTAAAGGTGGTTTTGATAAGATACAGTTTGGATTTGTATTAGGATGTAGAATTATATATGCCACATTTAACAATAACTGATCTTAGTCAAAGCAACTAAATTTTGCATTCATTGATCAAGAAAAGGCTTCTAATAGTCACACACTCTGTAGTCTGGTAGTCATTGAAAATTAGGTATAATTGAATTGTTTATGACAGAGGTTCAGACTAAGCACGATTACAACTGATCACAAATGCAGTGAGAAATCTATTTTACATATTGGTGTTTACCAGAGCAGAGGAATCTAATTTTACAGATAGCTGTTTACCACAACCCATTGTGTTCATTACAATTCTTATGGAAATTCAAGATAGAAAGTTCTCAAGAACTTTTATAATGCCGATGATCTGATTCTCATTGAAGAATATTTTGAAAAGCAAACAAACATTTTCTAAGCCTGGGAGAGTGGTCTGGATTTAAATAACCCTAAAAGGTTAACATTATAATGAATAGGGTACTAATTAGTGATGGAGAGAGCAAAAACATAGAGCCATCTTGGAAGTAGCAATGCTCAATATGTAGAAAGGGAATTGCTTGGGACAGTACCTTTTACTCAATGCAAGTGATGCAGAATGTTCAGTGGGGATATCAAGCAGAATGACAGATGCCAAAGACTTTCATTGTACCATATGTAGATAAGTAAATAGCAACAAGAGCATCCATGAATTCTAGTCTGTCTAATTCTAGGAAGTTAATAGATAAATGAAAATGGATAGAAAGATGTTATCTTCTTGATGTAACACAATATTGAGTTGTTTTCAGGGGAAATACAAACTGTTAAATAATAGAATATGAATAAAAGGAAAATATTATGGCAGAGAGTTGACATTTTTTTAGAGGAGATAATATAAATTGTAAAGTATTTTATGTAATAAGGAAGATACATTTGATGAAATATATTGCGATATATTTGTGGATATGGTCTTGATAGTGTTATTCATAGCACTTTAATAGGTGCTGTTAAAAGTGAAAGAACAAGCGGTTTTGACATGAGAGTTAGAAGATAACAAAAACATGAGAAAAGCCTATTAATGTTTTTACTGGTAATATCTATTGATAATTTACCAAGTTAAGCTATTCTCTGCAGTTCTATCTTTAGGTAAAACTACAGGTTTTAATATATTTCCAACTGGCTCATTAATAATTCCTTTTTGAAGAAAAGTAGAGTTGGTAATTCCTTCAAATTTCATTATTAGATAGAAATCATTAATGCTTAAGGTGCATTGAATATTTGATATTCAATGCATCATGTTTCAAAAGACTCATTTATATTTCCTATAAACTGCAGCTGTCCTTTCCCACATGCCTCCTACAGTTTTGATTTTTATTCAATTGAACAAAAGGAAATATTGTTTTATTAGCGATGATACAGTTTAAAATTGCGAATTTTGTATATTCTTTTCAGCTATAATGATATCCTTTGGATGTATGTACATACATAAATACACACACACACACACATATA
>JAOPJM010001463.1:23575693-23591997 GCA_027124095.1 Muusoctopus leioderma | reverse complement strand
GTTTCGGGTTCAGTCCCACTGCGTGGCACCTTGGGTAAGTGTCTTCTACTATAGCCTTGGGCCGACCAATGCCTTGTAAGTGAATTTGGTAGACGGAAACTGCAGAAGCCCATCGTATATATATGTATATGTATATGTGTGTGTGTTTGTGTTTGTCTCCATATCTGTTTGTTTACTTAGCGGTTCGGCAATAGAGAACGAT
This sequence comes from Muusoctopus leioderma, assembly GCA_027124095.1. Taxonomy (NCBI): domain Eukaryota; kingdom Metazoa; phylum Mollusca; class Cephalopoda; order Octopoda; family Octopodidae; genus Muusoctopus; species Muusoctopus leioderma. The sequence goes on along the minus strand of JAOPJM010001463.1, from coordinate 23,591,795 downwards.
AGAATAAGTACTGGGTTCGATCTGATCGACCTCCAAGGTGGTGCCCCAGCATGGACGCAGTCAAACGACTGAAACAAGTAAAAGAGTAAAAGAGTATACATACATTCAACTAAATTTCCTGAAGCTTTCTTTTTTGTGATAATGAACTATACAACTCTTAACATCCTGTAGAGCCCGGTTCCACACAGTACTGTACCATCAAATTGATATGAATCACTGAACTATATATAAGGTGAAAGTTAACTATTTTTTGTGTGAAAACACCTCAAGAACCTGTGTTTCTTACCTGTAAATTTCATAATAAATAAGCTGCATGAAACCTGTTTTTAGGTATTTCTGCTCAATCATTACAAGACTTGCAAAATTTTTTACAGGATGTTAAGAGTTAACTTGGTGACAGCACTCACATTAGTATTACTTTTACAAATCAACATCCATGCTGTTGAAGTTACTTGTTTGTATTTGTAAACCTTCATAAGAAATAACCATTTTTGCCATGATGTTTTATTAAATAGAATTTTAAGATTCATTTCTATCACTTTTCTTTCTTGGCATCACCATTATTCCTACACGTGCTTACTGCTTGATATGTCGACTATAACAAACTTTTGAATCACGCAGCTAAATGGACCTTGGCGTGTTGTACAAGTTCAAATATTTCTTACCACAAAATATATATATATATATATATATATTAGGTTGGAGCAAAAATATTCGCACTTTTGTTATTTTAAACTTTGATGTTTATTTTGGAGTAAACTTTTATTTATGTTCATGTAATATACCATTTTAAAGTGAAGATTTTGGTCTACTGATTTATGTTAATGGTGTTGCTTTCACAGTTTTTTCTTGTTTATTTTAAACTGTCAGGACCGTCAATGAACCGTACCGCTCAACATTGGTTCCAAAAATGTTCGTAGTAGAGACTAGAGCCATGAGGATGAGGAAGAGGTCAGCTTTCGTTCTAGGCACATAAAATGGCCGACGATAAAGTGAATGAAATTGATTGAAAGCTAGTGATAATTGGTAGTACTCGGAAATAAAATGAAAGTAAAATGATATATAAATATAGTTAAGTAGACCTCTTTTTACTTAGCCTACAGACAGATAGATAGACCGATAGATAGATAAATAGATAGAGTTAGACATACAATTGGAAATACATATATAGTTAGGTAGACATACACCAGTAAATATACAAAGGGATACAAAGAAAAAATACAATAAAGAGAAAGAAAGATATTTACAAACAAAGCGTGAGAAAAATACCAGAGAGAAAGACAAAAGAAAAATAAGAGTTTAAAGTATCACTTTCTTTTCGGATTTTACAGATACGGATAAATCAGGTACATTTCACTTTCATTTTATTTCCGAGTATTACTGATTGTCATTTGCTTTCAATCAATTTCTAATTGCCGTTACAAAGTCTGCTCTGCACTTCTTTTGTGCAACAAAAACAAACAACCATTTTCTTCATCACATTGGGACAGGTGACGTAAAATGGATTCTATACGACAACCGATGGCTGGACCGTGGAGAAGCACCAAAGCATTTTCTGAAACTGAAACTACATGAAAAGAAGGTTATGGTCACTGTTTGATGGGTGACAGGTAGAACCATCCACTACTATTTCTTGAAACCTGGCAAAACCATCATAGCAGGGACGTATTGCCAGAAAAATGCACCAAGAACTGCAATGTTTACATTCAGAGTTGGCCACCAGAAAAGAATCAGTACTTCGCCATGACAATGCAAATCGCTCTCCGCAAAAATTGAAGGAACTGGGCTACGAAACTCTACCTCACCCAGCATACTCACTAGACCTCTTTCCCACCAACTACCACATTTTCAAGCATCTAGACAACTTCCCGCAAAAGAAAGTCTTCAATGAGCAAGCAGCAGCCCAAAACACCTTGGAAGAATTCATCTGTTTCAGGACGCAAAAATGTATCTATTCTCATGATCATTATTTCTGAAGGAATAGGGCTGTGAGGCTCAGCTAATGGAATACTGACAATATTTTCATGTGTTTAAACAAGATTACTGCCATTGTATTGTGCTCATATAACTGCTTGCCTCAGTCATCATCATCGTCGTCGTAGCCATCAACATCATCATTTTATGTCTGCTTTTCAATGCTGGCATGGGTTGGATGGATTGTCACGGTCTGACTTATTTCTTATTTGGAGTTATTGCTTTCTTAGACAGTTCTTGCTAGTAAGTTCCATTTGGGGCATAGTTTTTATGACTGGTTGCCATTCCTATACATCCAAGTACTTTACAGAGTGTGCTGGTTGCCTTTTATTGTGGCAAAGCAACTAGATAGGTTAGTTTGTTCCAAGCAAAACTAAAGAGTCTTCTCTACCCTCCATTGTTGCCATTCATTCGTTCATTGGCACCAGAGAGGTTGTCTCATCCCTGACAAGACTAAAACGTCTCCTCTTCCCTGTGTTTTCTTCATTTGATTTATTTTTTCCCCCACACAACTGAGTGTGAAGAAGAGGGGGGAGTGATAGAAGAAAGCCTGAGTGATATAAGTGAGAGCGTGACAAGAGAGAGTAAAGGAAGAGAGCCAAAAAGAGAGGGTAACAGAAACGAGAGTGGTAGACAGATACATAATGGTTGGTGGTGGTGCTAAGAGCAAAATGGGTGAGAGAAACCCAAATGTAGATTTTAAAAATCCAAACCCCCATCACCTTCCTCATCCCACCAGTTTTTCCATGCTTGTGTATATTGGGCGGGTCTTCTCCAATACTGCTTTTCACCACATGTCACAGTTCTTTGTCATCTCTTCAATGAGATCAGTTCCCATTCCTTCTTCCCATGTCTTCCTTGATCTCCCTCTTTTACAGGTTCCGTACACTTGAATCACTTGCTATGTCTTTACACAACTAACATCCTCCATATGCATTACATACCCGTACCAGCACAGTGTTCTCCTGTGCACACTACATCTGATTTCTCTTATATCTAATTTTTCTCTCAGCTTATTTGTGTTCTGCCATTCATACACACTAATATTACACATCCATCATAGTATGCTCACCTCATTTATTTTCAGCCTTCACAAATCTTCCACATTCAAGGCCCACTTCTTGCTACCATGCACAAACATTATACAATCTGGCCTTCTCTCTGAGAAAGAAACCTTTTGTTGTAAGCAGAATGTTTTGTACCTCATTCTTACTCTGGCAACTATGCTTTTCGAAAACCCACCTCCATTGCTAATTAGGTTACCTAGGTATCAAAAGCTATTAACTATTTCTAGGTAGCCTTCCAAGGAGTTGAAGTCTGCCTGATTAACAGAGACGTTCAATTCAGACTGCCAAATTTAAAATGTAAGTTGTTAGTGTGTGGAAGAGCCTATACTCAAACCTGTACTCAAGCAATGTGTAAATGTCTAAATTAGCAATATTGATTTCACCCATGCACATAAGCATAAAAATTGTATGTAAAAACAGTTGCTAAATAAAATAACTTTGAAAGAGATTTGTATACAACATACGCTACAGTCAGTCAACAATCAGGTTGAATGTTGACATTGTATATAATTACAATATATGTAGTATCTTTGTCAGCATTTATCATGCCTTGCAAAATACACATAGTAAAATGTATATAGTAATATAGTATAGATACTTTCACTCTGCATTACAACAGATATAAAGCATCAAATTTTGAAGGTTGAAATTTTAAGAAGCCATGTATTCAAAATATTTATTAGATAACAGAAATCCCAAACAACAGATAAAGGTCATCAACCAGAATTAATTCATTAACTAAAATGCCATTCAGAAGAACTAAAAGTGTAGCAAAACATGAAAGAAAAAAATCAATGAATAAATAAAGTAAATTTTATCAGCACGGCTGGGATAAATTTTCTTGGAACTTCATAGAGTAATGATAATCTTTAGAATTTACACTTTTTCATTTTACTAATTCTAAATTAACAGAAGCTTTATCAATGGAAGGAGTAATTTCTTGAAATGCCAGGCAGTGAAAAATGTGTGTTGACAAGAGATATATTTAAAAAAAGAATGATTGAATACTATATCTTGGCAAAAGGAATATTTTGTTGAAATATCAATTATCAGTCAACAAACAATGTGGAAATATTTTGGATGACAACACACCAAAAAAGTAGAATAGCATATATCTGAATGACTTTAAAATTGCCTTCGGTGTCCTTGTGGCAAATAAAGAAATAACAATGATAATAATAGTAGTGATAATTCTGTGTGTGCAAAAGTTGTGTGAACGTGAATGAAAAATGAATGTTTTGACAAAGTCAAAGACATATTTTAGAACTCATCTAAATAGCCATAATACTATCTGTACCATCAACACATTTGCAGTGCCAGTCATAACATATGATTCTGTAGTCTTGAAATGGAATGTGACAGACCTAGATTCTTTACCCTATAATACAAGAAATCTACTTAAAAAAATCCACCACAAACTACACAATAAGTTCGACAACCTGCGACTTTATACCCCTAGAATAAAAGGTAGAATGGGACTATTGAGCATCAGGTAGCAATATAAGATGGCAGTTATTAATGTTGCCCACCACCTTTCCAATGCACAAGGTCTGCTACATGCCTTTCTTGACTATGATCATAAAAAGGTAGCGAATCAATTATATCAGTAGCAACAAAATGCTCACAAAGAATTGGATTAGATTTTGAACAGCTATTGTTTAAACCTAAAGTAGCTATGAAAATGGACATACCGATGGCACATAATCAACCATGGTGAACAACCATAAAGGCATGGACAATATTTTCTGTGAAATGAATGTCCCATATATAAACGTGTGCATGCAGCATGGCCAAGTGGTTAAGAAGTTTGCTTCACAATCACAATGTCCCGGTTTCATCCCACTGCGTGGCATCTTGGGCAAGTGTCTTTACCACAGCCTCGGGTTGACCCAAGCCTTGTGAGTCAATCTGGGTAGACAGAAACTGCATGGAAGCCTGTCAGCTGGATTGTACCTATAATTCAAAGGTCCAGCCTTGTCACTCTATGTGTCATACTGATTCTACCTGAGAATTACATTATCGGTACACGTGTCTGTGGAATGCTCAGCCACTTCATCATCATCATTTTACATCTGCTTTCCATGCTGGCATGGGTTGGATGGGTGATTTCTGCCCACGTCGATTGTGAAATGGAGTCACCACTCTCCTAAACAAGTTGGGGGGCCACGCCTCACACATGTTTCGACGTTAATTCAATGAGTTCCATTGATAGAACAACAGAATCCATCATATAAATGTAAACTATTTGTGACCTGGATGAATAAATCTGGCCTGAATGAGGCAAAAGAAGCAGGCCATCACCAATAGATATATTGAGAGGAATATCCACACCTCCTAAAATATAGTTGATAAGTGTTGCCTGTATTATGTATTTTCCGAAACAATACACTATATGTCCAAGATTAGCTCTGACAAAACATACTTGGAGACACAATATGTAGCAAAGTTGATCTACATATACCAATCTACCCAATTTCAACTGCTTCAAGAAAACGTTCTGTGTTACTCATATGAACCTCAGCCTTTCTTAGAAAATGACAATGTCAAAAATACTATGGAGCTAAGCATACCGACAATCCACCAGTCATCACTTAATAAGCCTGGCATCCTTTTCTATGTCTAAAATTACAATAGCATACTAATTACTGACATAGCAATACCAAATGATTATAATGTTGTGCAGAAATGAGTTGAAAAGCTAGAGAATTAAAAACATTATGGTGATTAAGGAATGTATCTATCGTTCCATTTGTAATTGGCATGAATGCAGTGACAGACAGCCATTTCTGTAAAGACATTGACAGATTACTAATATGGATAGATGTAGGTACGTTCCAGAAACAGTAATACTAGGATTGGTAAATATTTTTAGAGCCTTTCCACACAGCATTTGTTAACTTTGAACCAGAGATGTGGCAAGGGAGGGGGAGGGAGAGGACAGTCACCACTCCAGGTGAAGGGGTCCAAAATTTCCTCTGGCCTATCAGGCCTGATAATTAAGGTACGGGTGCCCAAAGTATCTTTACCCCTAAGCACTAAGAAACCTTGCTAGACCACTGCTTTGAACATCTTTGTTAACCTTGAATACTTATGCATGTTTTCCAAGATATATCTAATTCTTGTTTAAAAAAGCCCAAAAAGCTCTTGATATATTTCCCAAACCATTAATATTAAAGGCGGCAATAATAATTAATAATAATTATTAATTATTATTGCAAACTCAAACATTTGCAGATATTTTTCTAGCTCTTCCAGGAATGTTTTGTTAATGATACTGACGTGAGATAGAAATCCATCAAAATGTTGTTTACAACTTAAATACAGGTGTCTTTGGCAGTAGGAAGATTGTGCTAAGAAAGTTGAAATTTACATCAAAGCAAATAAAATTCTTCAATAAATTATAAACGACAACTATCAGGTAAGATAGCTGAATTAAGAAGAACTTGAAATTGTACTCAGTACATTTCACTATGTGCCAACACCTAAGACTCTCTGAGAATATCCAGCAGTTCTCCACACACAGTATATACAGCAATATTAAAATAGTCTTTTGAACCTAGTATTACTAGAGCCATTACACTTAAATCTTGTGCAGACTAATACATCACTGGTTAGTGCTACAGATTTAAAAGAAATTAAAAATATCTTAAAAATACTTCTATCAAATTATCCAGTTTCATTTGATTGATGAAAACTTACTCTGGGATTTATTTCATAATTTTGAACCTTTATAAACTTAGAATTGATCTGGAATTATATGTAAAATATAATGTAAGCAATTGGGAATGTGGTTCTTGACTGGAAATAAAATAATATTTTTCAGACGTTGAAAATTAAATACTGATTGATTAGCTCACAGGCAGGAATGACTGATTTGATAGCAATTAAAATATTCTAGCATTTCCAGTAAGTTGTTACTTATAATATAAAAGTGAATTACCCTCAGACTATTTAGTAGGTGGGGCCCATTAAGAACTATAAATATTACCATACATATTTAGATCTATTAGCCATATACCTTTACTTAAAATCCATTAACTTCAGATGAGAATTTGTTAACAGCCATGTTAATATGGCTACTATGAAATAGTATACCAGAATACAATCTTCTGACAAAATGTTTTGTTTAATTGTTTTGAAAAAAAAAATGTTAAGTGAATCCAATCAAATCTGCAAAAATGTTTAGATTTAGTTTTGAATATATTTGGTAAATATTTCATTTACATAGTAAAATAAAATAAAAATAAACCAAAACGTTTTCTTTATTATTAATATTAATATCATATGAAATACAGAAGATGAATATTTGAATATATTTCATGATAATGTGATAAATAGTGTAAATATTAAAATCCCTGTCTTGTGCTACATCTACCCTTCTTTTATTGAATGGGAAGGTTTATGTCAGATGACACTATTGAAGCATGTGTTGATGGGACTCTCCCTGTCCCCAACTCTATCAAATCTGATGTATCTCAAGATTCAGTTATATCTCTTACACTCTCCTCCTCTATTCAAACTTACTGTACAGTAACAACCTACTTGCTGTCACCTCTATTGACAAGCACTCTCATAGAGATGATATAATTCTACACTCCTCTTTAAACTTCTGCATGCAGGTGTCATCCACACATCCACACACAACTAGATACCTCATACTAGATCTGCACTGCATCCATAAACAGAGACCTTGAAAACATCCCTTCACTGGGGACATGACAAACTAAACTCTTACAACAACTACGCATATTAAACACTTTGCCATATCCTTTCATCCCAGAGCTACATCATTCTGATATTCCCTTCCTGATTGTGATTTTCCTGCAGTTATCAACATAGAGATGTTCAAAGTAAACATCAACAACAGTCATCCAATCAGTATGGAAGGCCGACAAATGTCATAGGCACCTGCCTCTTCTCCTATGACTAACTTACAAGAATACTAATCACTACTCTACAGCAATTTCCAAGCTTTGAATATAAAGTGATGCATATATTTTCCCTATTTTTTTCAGATTACATGAATTTCATAAAAGATTAATACAGCATTAATTTATTATCTTATGAAAAATTATGGCTAATATTTATAAAATTAGCTTCCTTTTAGGTGAAAACGAAAATACTTTCAAATTCCATTTAGATTTAATGAAATATTTTTGAGGAAATAACCATTAATTAAAATAGCTGGATGATATAATTGCATTATGCTTGTAAACAAAAGTATTTATGAAATAATTAAAAAAATAAAGTGTTGATAGTTTAATTTCCTTCGATAATATCAATTATAAAAAAGAATCATGGAACAGAATTTCAATGTCTAGTAATACTTGTTTTTTAAAAAATAATTTTTAATTGATCATAGGAAGATAAATTCATTTAAATACAGTACATGCTAATAGATTATGCCTATTCCCCATATTTTGATTCCAAATATTTACAGTTTAGAAATGTATTACCAATGTTTGAAACATGTTACCTGTATTTCCAATGCTTGCAATATGTTACACTTAAGTATGTATAAATACAATAATAACACTGTTAAATTGCTTTCTGTTGTTACTCACATTCATACTACTGTTGGAAAAAATAGCCTGAAATATTAGAAATGTTTCCTATCCTAAATATATTCTGAAATAATATATATAAAATCATAGGCATACAAGATATTCTTTTTACTAGTTTTAGGCATGGGAATGCAGACATGCTGGGACACCACCTTCAAGTGTAGTTGAAATTATTTACCTCAATACTTATTTCAACCTGGTATTTGTTAATCAATCTCTATCCATTGAATGGTTACGCTACCTTTTAACATGAAGGGATGCAACTTGACACACCGTTTTTATACTGGTATACAAAAGCACAGACTCTTATACACACATAAACACACTCACACACAGATGTCGGCTTCCATTAGTCTTGCAAGAACATGGATCTGCACTTGGAAAGTCCTGCTTTGGTCTTGTTGGCAGAGCAGAATCTGCTGAGGCTGTAGAGGCCCACACGAGGGTGACAGTCCTGGCTGCAACGACTGCATTTGAAGGTTGTGTCTGCTAATCTTGTCCCTGGTATTTTATTGAGTTCGCTTTTCATTAGCAGCAAGCCTCTGCTCTTCCTTTCGTCTTTTTAAACCCCTGCTTAGCTCCAGTCCCCAGTGTGTGTGTGATCTCTTGCAATGTCCTCCCAACTTTCGACATTCATATTCAGTGACGTCATGTCTCTCTTGTAGACATCTTTGAAGTGAAGATGGGGTTGCCCTTGTATTCTCTTGCCGAAGGTCAGCTCTCCATACAGCAGGTCTTTGGGGATCCTCCTGTCTAACATGTGGTGTATGTGACCCAACCAACGGAAACATTGTTGTTGGAGCAGGATGAGGAGGCTGGGTTTCTGGGTGTGGGCCAGTATCTCATTGCTGGTGACTTGATCAGTCCAATTGATACCAAGAATGCGTCTCAGGCTGTAAAGGTGGAAGGCATTGAGACACTGCTCTTGTCTGGAGTATAGGCTCCAGGTTTCACTGCCGTAAAGCTGAGGATGCAACTCTGTACACTGCAAACTTGGTTCACGACGTTAGCTTGCTGGTCTCCCAAACTCTCTTTTTCTACTTGGCTTGTATTGAAGATGCTTTTCCGATGCATTTGTTGATCTCAGACTCTAAAAAGAGGTCGTTTGTGATGGTGAAGCCAAGGTATGTGAACTCATAGACTACCTCCATTTCGCAATTGTTGATGGTGATAGCAGGGGACTGCTCAATGCCTTGGCCCAACACTTTGGTCTTCTTCAGACTGATGGTGAAGTGGAAGTCCTTCCAGGCTTTTGAGAAGTTGTCCATAAGGTGCTGCAGTGACTCCTCAGAGTGTGTTATCAGTGCCGCATTGTCTGCATACATGTCCCTGATGAGTACTTCACGTACCATGGATTTTGCCCTGAGTTGAGATAGACTGAGCAGCTTCCCGTCTGTTCTAGAGTGAAGTCAGACACCATCAGTTGATGTTCCAAAGGCATGTTTCACTATGATAGTGAAGATGCCAAACAGGATGGGGGCAAGCACACAGCCATGTTTCACACCACTGCGGATGTTGAAAGCTTCTGAAGAAGAGCTGTCAAACTGAACAATGTCCTTTATGTCTGTGTGGAATGACTGAACTATCTTAAGGAGCCTCGGGGGACAACCAATTCTGGCAAGGATTTAACAGGCTGTCTCTACTCGCACAGTTGAAGGCCTTCATGAAGTCAATTAAAGCAATGTAGAGTGGTTGTCTTTGCTCTCTGCATTTCTTCTGTAGTTGTCAAAGGGAGATCATGTCGATTGTGGAGTGTTTCAACCTGAAACTGAACTTTCAGTGATTTTCTGCAGTCTGTTCAGGACCACGTGAGCGAAGACCTTCCCAACGATGCTCAGCAAAGAGATTCCTCTGTAGTTGTTACAGTTGCTTCTGTCCTCTTTGTTCTGATACATGGTTACAATATTGCAGTCACTCATGTCCTGTGGCACTGCTCCTTCTTTCCAGCACTGACATAGTAGTGTGTGTAGGTGGTTTAACAGGATGCCCTTTGTGCACCTGATGGACTCTGGTGGAATACCATCAAATCCTGGTGCTTTGCTGGTGGGTAGGCTGTCAATGGCTTTACTCAGTTCTTCAACAGTCGGCAATACATCCAATTCCACAGCATTTAGCACACTGTCTGAGATGCCGTTTTCTCTGGAGTAGAGTTCAGAGTAGTGCCCACTCATCTCTCTATCTGCTTGCCTTTGTCTTTGATGGTCTTACCTGTTATGGTTTTCAGTGCTATTGTCTTGCTCTTAGTTGGGTTGGTGGCTTTTTTTATCCCCTCGTACACTCCACAGATGTTGCCTATATCAAATGATGACTGAATGCTTTCACAGAGTTGTAACCAATGGTCATTTGCACAGCATCTGGCTGTTTTCTGGGCCTCACTTCTTGCTGTTCTTAATGCGTGCAGGGTTACCTGGGTGGGGTAGCGTTTATGTTATAGTAGGGCAGCATGCTTTAGCTCGATGACTGGGGTAAGCTTGCTTCAAACCAGTCCTATGTCTTGCACTGTTTCTTCCCAAATGCCTTGAGTGCTGTGCTGTAGATGGTGCCACTGAGAGAGTCCCATCTCAACCGAATATCACCCTCTGGTAGGTCTGCAAAGAAAGCTTTCTCTAGTGACTTGATGTACTCTGCTACTTTATCTGGGTGTTGTGTTTTACTAGTGTCGATGTGCTGCCTACCTGGGAGGCCTATTGTAGTGCATCTTCTCTGCTTGGAGGCCTAGTGTAGTGCATCTTCTTTGGCTGAAGTTTGATCTTGCAGCAAACCAGAGAGTGATCTGAGCCACAGTTGGCACTCTGAAAGGATTGAGTCATGAGCACATTTCTGAGGTGGCAGCATATTTTGATTATGAGGTCTAGTTGGTGCCAGTGTTTGGAGCGGAGATGTCTCCAAGATACTTTGTGCTGTGCCTTAGTCTGGAAGTTGGTATTGGTGATACACAATTCATGGAGTGTGCAAACTTACAGCAATCGTTGTCTGTTGTCATTTATGCTACCAATCCCATGTTGCCCTAGGCAGCTTGGCCAGGAGTCATGATCAGCACCCTCTCTGGTGTTGAAGTCACCAAGCTGCAAAAACTGTTCCTGGCTTGGGATCTCCAGTATTATCCCTAAGAGATTATCGTAGAACTTGTCCTTTGCATCTTGTGTAGAGTGGAGGGCTGGGGAAAAGACACTGACAAAGTTTAGAACAATGTCAGACTGCCTTAGGGACTCCAGCTGCGGATTTGTCCTCATGCTTTACTCCAAAAGCCTTTCCCATGAGTGGGTAGAGCCGCAAGGCAGCAGAGATTTGAGATCAGAGTTTTCCCTCTCTTAGATGAAGTGCCTTGCTCACAGACATGGCACACTGGGAATCGAATCCATGACCTTGTGATCGTGAGCCCAACACTCTAACCACTAGGCTATCGTGCCTCCATTTTTTTACACACACACACACATAACAGGTGAGTCACATGAAGATCAAAACGAGAAACTCCTAGTAGCAATTGACACACAGTCAGCCTTGAATATGTATATATATATATATATACACACACACACATACATACACACACACACACTCACACACAAACAGGCTTCCACACAGTTTCCGTCTACCAAATCCCACTCACACAGTATTGATCAACTCTAGGCTACAGGAAAAACTCTTGCTAAGGTGCCATGCAGTTAGATCTAACCTAGAACCATGTAGCTGCAAATCTAACTTTTTAATCATACTGCTATGACTGTACTTATATAGGAGAAATTATTTACAAAATAATAAGATTTAATTTTAGATAAACTAAGCACATAAAAAAGCAACATACCCATTTACAGAATTTGAGCCAGGTATCTTCTATGTTTTGACAAGAAATACGAGTATATTTTCTATTTCAAATTGGTGCATATACTGTCTAATATCATTCGCATTAAAAATATTAGCAGTTAGTTACTAATCCTATTTATTCATATTTTTATTTATATCTAGTGCTGGTGACATGATAAAATACACCCTGTGCACTTTGTAAAGTGTTTTGGTGATCAAGCGAATACAACATAGGGTGGAAAGGGCTCTTTAGTCATGTCTTGGGCATGGCAACATTTCTAGTGTTGGTGTCATGATAAAATGCTCCCAGTACACTCTGTAAAGTTGTTGGTGATAGGAAGGGCATCCAGCTGTAGAAACCAAGCGAAAGGAAACATACGAGACATGCATGGTCCCCTGACCCGTCTAGGAGAGTGGCGATTCCGTTTGGAATTGTTGCGTGCCAAAATCACCCGTCCAGCCCATGTCATCATGGAAAACGGATGTAAAATGATGATGATGATTAGATTATAATGTTTTTAATTTAATGTGCATTTTTGGAGTCCTTTTTCCATCTAATCTTGTCCTCGATAATTTGTTCATTCTTCTCTTTTAGATAGCTCCTAATCTGTTCCAGGTATATGTCCTGTAGCTTTTTATCATTAAGAGTTATTTGCTACAACACAAATCTAAACTCCTTAAAACACTTCCCACTGATTACTTGCTCTGACTTTAAATTGTTTTTCTATCATAATTCTTATATGGAGTTTCTGCAGAGTTAGATCTGGTTACATAATTAGTTTCTCATTCAATTTCCTTATTTTATCTAATATTTTCATAATAGCCATCATTTTAAAATTCATTTATAGATTTTCTATGTAAACACCCAGGAAGAAAACAGAAGTTTATTCTCAAATATTTATGATTGCGTTTTAAATTTTACTAAAGAAATCATTATTTTCAAGACTTTTAATTATTTCCTATAAATAGAAATTTACAAAATGAACATTTTTTTCATGAAAAGAGTGTAATAATTCATAGGAAATTGTTCAGTCAAGTGTTTTTGAAGGGTCAAAAATCATACCATGATTTCTTTTTACATAAAATAAATTGATTATGCATAAATCATGAAATGAAATTTGTTGTTATTATCAAAAAGATACAATAACAGTCACATAATAACAGCAGCTTTACTTTTAGAGTTATGAAGTTGAACTTGCTTTTTCATTTCCTATGTAGACTTGTGTTTCTTTTAAATTTTTTTTTAATACAGACACTTTACATTGAATCTAATCACATACAGGTAATATTATTTTCAGAAAAAATAAAACAATGGTAAATATTTAGAAAGTATTCCTAATTCATGTTTTGAGGTATAGGTGGAAATCATTACAATTAAATAACAGGTAAAATAAATATCATATTGAAACTAAAACAATACACTACAATTGTAGGTACATTTTTTCTAGTTTTACTATCTCTGTGGTTTCAAAGTTCCAAATGATAAATTTTTTTCAATGTTAAAATATGTGTATTATATTAATTTTTTAATTGTTAACTGATTTAACGATGATTAGTTTTATCATTCATAATAAGAGACTCAGCATGAGTTTTTGTTGTGATAATCAGTTATTGGAAGAAGTAATAAAAACATACTGAATCAGCAACTGTAATGACAAAGGTTGGTTGGTGTTTGAGGTTTTCTCCAAATATCATCTCACCATCACAAATATTTTATTTCAGAATTGAGAGCAGCCTGGAGAAATCTAAATTCTAAACATGGTCTCTTGCATTGCATCTTGGTATACCAGAGCAATAGTAAATGCATTATATGCCAGTATGAAAGTATGCTCCAAAATATACTTCACCCTTGAATAATGCATCCCTAGAACCCATAACTATTTAAAATATATATATAATTTCATGATGGACAGCAGAGTTTTTAAACTTTCTTGCCTTAGAATAACACAGAAGACAATACTATGCATGTATGCACTGACAATTAAGCATATGAGCCAGCTCTGAAGAAGGATTGCAAGATAAAATGTAATACTTTTTCACAGAATATAGAACTTTTTGCTAACCTTCACAACAAAAAGTAACAAATAAAAAAGAACTACAAGTTGCCTGTTTTTTTTCAACTAACTCTTCAAGTGACTTTGTTCAAAGCAAGTAAACAGCATCATTCATCAATATCAAAATAGCAACAACAAAATCACTATTAGCAAATAGGTTGACTTGGCATACATCAACTTGAAATATCTGATGAGCATTTAAGTTCATTATAAAAAGTGAAGTATGAGAGAAGGAAAATATTTGAACTACCAATACCTGCCAAATAGTTTCCTTCCTTGACCTACAATAGAAACTGTCTTTGCATCAAGAAATTTGCATTTGCTGGACATCATTACCATCATGCACATAAACAATAATTTTATCATTAATTATTTTGCGCATTGTTTGTACTGCTCTGACATGACAATTGTAAAGAATGATGGAGGGAACATACCCAGAGACCTCTGCTTCATGAAAAATTAATAGTAAAGGGGGCATTAACATACTCGATGTAGCGCACTAAGAGATTTTAATTAATTAAAATTACACCCTTAGTGATGAGAAAAAATCATTATCTAAATGGTTAAAGGCAGAGAAGATAGCTCTGGAATTTAAATTAATTAAATATAGAATGCAGTGTGGAGGGAGGTTGATCTTTAGCAGTACAGTGACAACTCAGGACATGTTTTAGCCTTATTAGGCTATCATAGCCTAACTGTTACTGCAATGTATGAAAAGGACTAGAGAATTTATGGGTTTTTCCCGAATTAATAATGAGTCGCATGATAAGTTAAAAGAATAACAGGAGAAAAATGCCCAAGGATGCCTGAACTTATCATCATCATTATCATTTTATGTCCGTTTTCCATGTTGGCATGGGTTGGATGGGTGATTTTGGCCCGTGTCAGTTGTGTATGGAGCCACCACTCTCCTAGACGGGTTGGGGGACCATGCCTCACACATGTTTCGTTTGGCTTGGTTTCTACGGCTGGATGCCCCTCCTAACACCAACTACTTTACAGAGTGTACTGGGTGCATTTATCGTGGCACCAACACTAGAGAGGTTGTCATGTCTATGACACGGCTATAGAGCCCTCTCAACCCTGTGTTGTCTTCGAGAAATAGATATTAGTTTAATGCTCACTGGACACTTTCTTCGTTTATATACACCAATACTTTAATTAACCACTCAGGTACCACAGTTTTTTTTATTTCTTTTTAAAAAGTAGGCAGAGTTGTTAGAGCATTGGATAGAATACCTTGCAGTACTCATTCCGGTTCACTGCACTCTGAGTCCAAATCACACCGAGGTCAACTTTGCCTTTCATCCTTTTGGGGTAGATAAATAAAGCACCATTCTAAGGTGGTGGAATCGTCAAAATGTTGGACAGGATACCATGAGGTATTTCTTCCGGCTCTTTATGTTCCGAGTTCGAATCCCGCCATGGCTTACTTGGGTGGTAGACCTAATCCGTCACCTGGTTTAACACCACCACCACCTGGCTACCCTTGGGTGCCTTTAGTGAGGGCCACTCTGTTGCAAGCATTTGGACCAGGTCTCCGGTCTAAGGATACCTCCCCCCTCCCCCTCCCTCCCTCCCTACCAGTCTTGGAGACCCTGAAAATGGTGATGGGCACAGCCCTTTCTTCCTGACTAAA
>JAOPJM010001463.1:23499260-23512591 GCA_027124095.1 Muusoctopus leioderma | reverse complement strand
GATATATATATATATATATATTTGTGTATATAGAATGGAGAATATATATAGTAGAGAGGGAAACTTTAGCCTGCTAGAGACAAGGCATCCTCTCTAGTGCTGGCGACATGATAAATGCACCCAGTGCACTCTGTAAAGTGTTTGGTGATTGTTTGAAGGCAACAGAGGGTTGAGAGGGCTCTATAGGCATGTCTTGGACATGACAACCTCTCTAGTGTTGGTGCCACGATAACTGCACCCAGTACACTGTGTAAAGTGGTTGGTGATAGGAAGGGCATGCAGCTGTAGAAACCAAGCCGAACAAAACATAAGTGTGAGGCATGGTCCCCCAACCTGTCTTGGAGAGGGGTGACTCCATTCACAATTGACGCAAGTCGAAATTACCCGTCCAACCCATGGCAGCATGGAAAACAGACATAAAATGATGATGATGATGATGATATATTTGTATATACATTTATATATATATATATATACACACATATCCATATATATATACATGTATATATATATACATATATATATATATATATATATATACACACACACACACACACACAATTATATATATATATACATATATATATATATATGAGATGACGTGAGATGACAAGAGACCACGATGATTGGAAACAGGCAGTGTGGGAGAGGACCCACCTCCTGATGCAAGCCTGGCAAAATGTTTATTAAAATAATAACGGTGGTGCTGGAGGCTTGTATGTATCACTGGGCCCCCTGCCCTGTATTCAACTGTTAAGTTCCATCTATCTACTATCACCTATCTTATTCACAGTACCACACCATCTATGTAACAAGGGATGTCATGTGTACTGCCCGCCATCCATTCACCCACCTTCATCCTTTGTTACACTTCCTCCCCACATCATCAGTCCTCTTATCACTCTGCCTCTCTTCCATCATGGCATCCTGGTTAACATGGGATCTCTCCATACTCATCTACCACCCGCTACTCATCCTTTCTTTTCATGTATTTATGCTGCTATCCATCACAACACTACACTGCTACTGCTCATACTGCTACTCAACCTCCTACCAACATCCAATATGTAGTCATCACTATCTTCTCTGATTCTCCTCCTACCATACAATCACTGCTTCCCTATCACAATCACCACTAACTAATATGTAGTTATCACCATCTTTCTCTCATTCCTCTTCTACCACCCAATCACTGCTTCCCCATATCACCTATACTCATACTCGATACCATATAGAGTAGAGAGGACTCTTTAGCCTTGCAGGTGACAAAGCATCCTCTGTAATGTCGGTGCCACCATAAAATATACCCAGTACACTTTATAAAGTGATTGGTGATCGAACAGAGACAACATAGGGTAGAGAGGACTCTTTAGTTGGGTAGTGAACATGACAACCTCTCTATTGATAGTGCCACAATAAAATGCACCCAGTACACACTGTAAAGATGTTGGTGTTAAGGATGGCATCCAGTTATAGAAACTAAGTCAAATGAAACGTACGAGAGAGACGTTCCCCTCTCCCACCAACCTATCTAGGAGAGTTGTGACTCTGAATAAGAGATGACTTGGACTGAAATCACCCGCCCAAACCACGCCAGTATGGAAAGTGGATGTAAAACAGCCCTGATGATGCAGACGTGTGTGTGTGTGTGTTTGAAGTGTTATGTGGGTGTGTATGTGTGGAGGAGGTTCAAGTCGATGTGTGTGTGAATTTGTTTTTGTGTATGTGTATTAATGTGTTTATGTGTGTGTATGGGTTTGTAAATTTGGAAACATAATCCTAAGAATCAATAACATCAGTATGTATATCAACCAGGATATGGAAAATATATTTACCAATGTTATCATCAAAGAAAACATTGATATCTTATTAGAAAATGTTATAAAACACACTATAGCTACAACACCAGTATCTTATATTGAAGAAACGACTAAGTTACTACTTCAGAAGATCACAACAAAACTCCTTAAATAATCGATGCCATTGGTTCACCTCTTGACCTTATATTTGTGAGTTTCTATATAGAAAATGTACATGCTAAATTTATGTGTACTGTCACATCTCACTTATAAGTTGGCCATCATAAAGAATAATATTGACGTCATAAAGCTAAAATTCTGGAAATCAGTGGGAAAATCTTTGGTATTGAAGTTTAACCTCTAGTCCAACACCTGCACACACATTTCTTAAATGTAAATATAGAATGTAACAGTAATAATAAGAAATACAGCACATCATTTCACACTAAAAATAATGAATATATTTACATTAACAGAGAAACTAAATATGGAAACATGTCTAAAGCTTCCATCATAAAATATTTTAAATAGGCATATATTTAAGTTCTCTGGTAGTAAAGAAGCTTGCACTACAAACTATTTATGCAATAGCAGAGTCTTTTTATAACAGTTATGTTCAAACCCTTAAATGCTTTCTAAATTGATATTGTCCTACGACAATAAAAAATCAAGGTAAAGTACTCAAAATTTATCATCTTAACCAGGTACATATGATATATAAACCTAATGCCTTCATCTTCAAGAAAATGATAAAACAAAATACATGTTAATATTCTGAAGATAAGTATCTTTCAAGTCAATGGATGATTATCAATAACAAAACAATTAAGTTAGGGGTACTTCAATGTATAGTTCTATAATATTTCTGATAAATTATTTTGATGAGGATATAAAATTTACTGAACTAGTTTCATTTCAGAAGACATAATAGTAGCAGTACTTTCTGACACATCACTGTTTCATACAAAATACAATATTTTATAGATGTTGTTTATTCAGTGTCACAACTAACTTCAGACATTGTATTACTGATTTTCATTTTTTTAAAGTTTTTTTGCTGAATCTGTTTACTTTAGAAAAATAATGAACCAATTTAAATACAGTTAGACAGGTGGCAGAACTGGACATTTTTTAAAGTGAAAGAGAGCCAAAAAATGGAAACAAAACATATTTTCTGAGAAATGGATATTTTAATACAAACAAAAATAGAATATGAACACATTAGAAAATATTGGTTTTGTTGATTGAACCAATGATTTCAAGGTGCATTAAAGCTATTTAGAATTAAATATATGGGATGGTCTCATTAAAATATTTTGTAAGGGATTGAATTTGGTCTTTAATCTGTTAAAGGACAAAAATGCTAACAGTTATGAAGTGCCAAATGTCAAGTAACTGGGCTTTTGTAATTAAGTTCTTGAAGAAGTAAAAAATATTGTGCTGGAATAAAATCATATGCAGAAAAAATAATCAATAAATTCTCTTTTCAATATTCCTTGATGTCAAACCATTAAAAAAATGCTACCACAAGAGAAAAAGACTAAAACAAAAACTAATAAAAAGAAAAAGAAAAAGGCTCTAAAATCAATATCAGCAAAAATTATTCAAGACTCTGTTGTAGAATTGTGAGGAGAATAGTAAAATGACAACCATCCCTATTTGAATGTTCATTGTTCTAACACTCCAAGATATTTGAAAAACAAAGAATTCTAGTGTGTTTTATTTGACAAAGATGAAGGCTTTATTGATGGGAAAGGATTAATAGAACATTAGAGATCAGCTTATCACATCAGATTATTTCACAGTGATATATAATTGTATTTTATATTATTTTGTATGTATTGAATAAAAATTACTTGAAATTAGAAAACACTTAATATTCAAATGATATTTTAATGTCAAATTATAAAAAATAAGGTTTATTCTTACATTAGTTTTTTTTTATTTCCCACATAAAATGCTACTTTAAAGCTAACTAATTTAATTAGTGAGATTACTATAAGCATTGTAAGCAATATCTCTCTTAGTTCGATGTTAACAACTCATTCATAATTTGTGTATGAACTTGTTTCCCTCTGGTCTACCACTTGTAAAATATTGAATAAATATATTTCTAGATGTAGTGTTATCCATAATTATGATTAGCTTATTTGATGTTTGAAATTAAATAAGAGGAAAAGATATAAAGCAATCTTAATTTTCTTCTTTTTAATGAAAGTTCAATAATAATCTGGTTGGTATCATAGTTTTGTTTTAAATAAAGTTTCATAAAAATGATTGATACAATTCCTTGGAACTTTCCTTTAAGTATCAGCTTTATGTGTTCTTTACCCTCTAGTAAAACTGAAAAAAATTATAATGTATAGTCACTGATGATCAGGATATTTCTCAGATTGTAGAAGTAAAAAACAAAAGGAATAAAGAATCTATAATTTTTCTAAAATTCGATTTTATTGATACATTTGAGACTAATCCTTTATAAAAGTTTCAATTCTAAAACAATAAAACATAGTTGCAAACCAGATACTCAAATATAAAGATATTACTCAGTTTATTAAAGAAAACAGAAGAATATGACTGACTGTTTTAGCCTAAGCAGATAAAATGAACAATTGGGTACATCCAAAATTATTCCTATATCTCTCTATCTATCACTAAAACTATGTAGACAATTACTTGAATATAATATAATTAATTGACTATCTATTTCTCTATTGCTCTATGCTGATGAAACACAACCTGCAGAAACAGTCTGTCTATAGATATAGAATAAATATGAAATATTAAATGTTTAAATAACATAATGTTTTGAGTCACTTGCCTATTTGAAAAGAAAAAAAAGAAATAATTTTCACATGCTTCTCTCCTTTACACCAAAAATGGATAAACCAATCACCAAACTGCTTTTAGTATAAGAAAACCTTATTATAAAACACTGTCAAACATTTTAGTGGCTGAAACAAATGTCACTACTTTCTGTTGAAATTTTCTATCACTTCCACAACATTCAAATTCAACCCAAATTTTATAACCAATTCTTACGGGGTTAATTGTTATTATCTATTATCTATTATCTATTTTTGTACAAAGCTCTCTATGTAGAAAAGCTTAATTATAATATCATAATTTATACTCCAGATTTCAGTTATACAATGTTGTGAGGTCCAGCTGTTTCAAAATTCGGCTTTATTAAGTAAATTAAATTTGAGAAACCTGAGGAGCACACCTATCATTAATTTTGTTATTATATTATGAATTTATTTTAGGCAAGATTCAATAGTTCAAAAATCAAATTGAATATAAATTGGAATTCCCATATTTTAATTGAATTAGATATTCAAGTGCCTGCAATAAGAATCCTTAAAGAACTGTGTGTTCATAATTTATGAAAAATAGTCTGTGCAAATTAAAATTGTTTATTGCATTCAAACACAATTAGATGATCAACAATTTACAAAGTATAACAGTTCAAAAATCATTAATTCTAATGCAGAAGAATATTGTAATAGCATACATAAACTTTAAAGAAAATATTGTGTTTGTTAGTTTTCCTGTGTTATTTTTTATTGAGTAGTGAAATTAAATATTTACAAATAATATTTAATAAAATAAAAATATGAATGTTACTAACAATCCACAGGATGAAGCATGAAATTTCAAGAAGTATATTTTAAACATGACCTACTTTTTCTCTTTGGCATGATAATTGGGAATCAAATTCTTACCTATGAGTAGATAAAGCTAAGCAGTTATAATGATAAAAACCAATATAATAGACATAAAATTTGGTATAGTAGCAACTGCTTGTCAAATGATTTTATGATCAAAAGGTTAGACAATAACTCCAGCATCATATATCTTCCATGTTGGAATAGCTTGGTTAGGTCTACAGTGCTACTTTTCTCCATTGTCTATAATTTTATATGATTCTAGCTATCTCACTTGGTCTTTCAGGCCACTTGAAATATAGCCGCACTCAACTATCAATGCACAACACTTTAGATCTGATATACATCATCTATTCTCCACATATGTCTAAATCATTCCTATACCTCCCCTCTCTCTTACTCCTCCTTTCTCTCTCACACACACATACATACACATATAACACATTAATATTTTTAATATCTAGCTGTTTACTCAACACACCTAAATTCTATCTGTCTCTTCTCAGATCCACATTACCGGTCAGGATGAAGCTATAGTACAAAGGAAAACAGATTAAAAAAAAGTGTATAATGGTAAATATATTCAGTTTGGGTCTTTTTGCACTTCTTTCTTTCTTCTTCTTTTCTCTACAAGAGCTTTAATACGATTCTACTCGAAATTTTCAGTACCCTTTATGCAGAGAGTTCTCCAGCCACCACAATCAACTGCTGTACCTGTGTAGGAAGTCACAGCTTTGTTCATATAACACATCATCAGGTTTCATTTCGGAGTCTTTATACCACTTGAGAGGTGCTCAAACAGAATGCTTGCCACCGGCAAGTCAGCCATAGAAGATTGCTTTAGTAATGTAATCATTTAGCATGTGAGCCACATGATCACACCAGCAAAGTTGATGTCTCATTAGTAGTGCCTGCATTCCACTGATTTTACAGTGTGATAGGACTTTTGTGCCACTTGATCTTACAGATTTTACAAAGACAGTGAAGATGAAAGCTGATTAGTTGCTTTATCTGCCTGTTGTTCTGAGTCCATAATTCTACAACATACAAAAGTGTAGTTAATACCACTATTTTATAAGTTTGAATCCTCATATTCAGTGAAATATGTGGGTCATTCCAAAACCGATTTTTCAGCCTCCCAAAAGTGACACTTACTTTGCCAATTCTGGAGGAGACATCAAAATCCATAGTTGGCTTACTAAGGAAATATGACTGCCTATAATTTTGTCCCATTATATATGATTTTGTCCAACTTTGGCATTAAAATCACTGAGAAGAAGAAAGTGGTCAGATGAGAAATTACCAAGCGCCTGGTCAAGCACATCATAGAAGCTCCCCTTCTCTATTTTATCTAGTCTTGATAAATATGCACAAACTAGCTTCTCATGACCAATTCCTCCAAGATTGATATGTAGTGACATGATTCTTGGGCTGAAGCCATGGGGTAGTTAGTTTCACAATATGCTTATTCCATGTCTTCTGGATAGCAAAACCAACCACATGTGGACAAGGTTGATCGTCCTAACATCCTATCCAGTAGAAAGAGTAGCCATTTTCTTGAAGACTAGACATATCAGCAAGTCTGGATGCACTTAGGGCTGCGATATCAATATTTAGTCACGATGGCTCTTTGGCTATTATAGCTGTTCAATATTCAAGTTACTTTGCACCATCTTGTAATGTATGTACATTCCATGATGTAGTGTTCAGTTTGACCTGTTGATTTGTACCTCTCTTGTTTTAGACTGTAGATGCGGATGTCCAGTTGACCACAGTTAGCCAACATGAACTAGGTAGGGCAAGGCTTGTTTAGATAACCTTTTTTTATTTCCTTCCTCTGACTGAGGGAAGCAGGCCATCCCTGAAAAGGGCTGTTTCATCACAAAGGCAGGACCAAAATGGACTATAACTCTGTTAGCCCAGAGAAACTATTACACCTTTGCCATCATCATATAGGTTTGTAACCAAGAGCTTCGATTAGCATTCTCCTGTCATCATTGGCTTTCACTGATGGACCTTTTGAGGGGGTAGAGGAGGTTGTTGTGTATTTGAAGAACAATCACAGGGGAACGGATTGATATGAAGGTGATTTGTGATGAGCCATCTGTATTCTCTGTTCCCGAAGTCTGCTAAACCACCAGCATGGAAACCATGATGAAGGGGAAATCCTCCAGGTGCACCACAGTAAGGCTAACAAAGAGGTAAGCTTTGATACCAGGTGGCAGTTGTCTTGAGATAAGGTATTCTTCCCATGAGGCTACTCAATTGCTGCTCCCCAATGGAGTTGTGAATAGCCGTTGGCTTACAAGAAGCTCATTTTCCCTGTGACATGTTTTGTTTTAAATCCTGCAGAGTGTCCACAACACCATCCTAACCTAACTAGTCAGGTAGGAGAATCGATTTAGTCACTGATCACTCGACCACATGACAGGCAGTACTCGGTTACATGGTACCAGTAGCAGGTAAAATACCTGACCTGACTTAATCACATAATGTGTACACACCAGCTCATAGTGAACACTTTTTCATTATCACCTTTGATTATGTTCAAATACATTACAGTTGCTGATATATTTAACACAGTGTTTGCTTGTTGTATGCAGGCACATCTCTTTTAAATTAATACAGCTTAATTTCCTTAACTTTCTTTCCAATAAAAACTTCATCTTAGTCAATACTCAATACTGATTAGATTGCTTAATTAACACCACCTAAACAAATCTCAGGCTTCTTCAGGCTGTTTAATTCACTTATCATGCTAACTCATGATATTTCTCTCTATGACTGGTTGTTGTTAAACCAACAAACTTTAGCTTTCCCACCTAATCTCTCCATTCAATGTAATTTTTATTAGATTCCCTCAAGCCTCTTTTTCAATATTTCAATATTTCATTGAATTTCCTGATTTAATATGCCATGAAACATAATTTAAATATAAAAGATCAAATGATCACTCAGTTTTTTTTTTGTGTATATTTTTACATGGCTTAATCAGAAGAGGAAGCGCAGTACCCGAGACCTGTTTTCAGGGTCTCCAAGACTGGGAATAAGGGAGGAAGTTATCCTCAGACTGGTGACCTGGCCTGAATGAATGTTTACAACCAAGTGCAGTATGCTAAAGGCACTCCAAGATCATGTAAATGTGTTAAACTGAGTGACAGATTAAGTCTACCACTGAAGAACAGTCCCTCCAACAGTTTTCCACACAGTTCCCATCTACCAAATTTCCTTCACAAAGGTTTGGTTGACCCAATGCTATGGTAAAGCCATTTTCCCATACACATTTAAACTTTAAATTACTCAACTTATGTTTACACTTCTTATATATTCTAAATAGTTTCTCAAACCACCTAAAAGATTACAGCATTTTTTATCTCACCAAACCTTTAACACGCGAAAAAATACAGATTATAGCCATTGATATTAGGTCAGCACCTCTCACTAGAAATATGGAGGATTCAGATTTGATTCTTTTTCTGTATTTGCACAGAATGAAACATTGCTTAGATGTGTTCAAAAAGCATAATAGAATTCATCACAGATTAACACAAAGGTGAAATTCTAAAATAATAGTAGGCAAGTACATTCTTGATTAATTTTTTTTAATTTTCTTTATTTCATGCTGTTGATATCGACAAACCAAGCAGTCACTCATAATACACAACAAACAAATAAGTAATTTGATGATTTCATCGATCTATTTCGCTAGTTCACGTTTGTATGTTAAACCTTCTATTGTAAAAATTCACACATGATTAATCAACTGTATCAGACATCTAACTTCTCAAAAACTTTTACATATTTTAACACTATTCTGCTAGTGGATTGGATTTGTAAGATATTTATCTTTGATCGTTTCTTTTGAAAGCTAAAACTTATCTGTGTGTGTCTATGTTTTTGTGAATCTCGAGAGGAAGTTATATACTCATCAGTAGTCTGTATCACTCTTCAGAGGAAAGTTGAGTGAGGTTAAAGTGATTAATATTTCCTTTGAAGTGTTGAAAGTCAGCAATTGTTAGTAAAAATTGTACAAGTTGGAAATCCTAAAATAATGCACCTTAGCAGATAGAAATTTCAAATATTTTTAGAGAGATTCCTTACGATAGCAACAAATATTTTGCAGTAATATGCAGTAGCATATACACGTGCACACACACACACACACACACACATACACACACATACACACACACACACACACACACACACACACACACATATATTTATGTATATAATATCCTTACTAGAGGATATCAGTTCATTCAGTTTTCAGTTTTGATAAAAATTATCTTCTTCATCAAATGTTCAGATTATTTTAACATTTTCTTTCTTATAGAGATATATGCAATGAAACTGTATACAAAAATACTTGTATTAAAATCGATTTAATTAAATACATTTTTCTCTTTTTAATTTTAGCTTCCTATTTTTCTGTCATTCTTTCCCTCTGCTTATCTTATTTGGCTCTTCCTCTGACAACCATCACTCTTATGAGGTAACAAGGGATACTTTATGTGGTTGCTCGACCTTGCTAGAAATGGCAACCAAATCTTCATCAAGAAGCGCCAACTATCTAATATAATGAAAGTACACATTGGATAATGTAGGCCTAGATACAGCCCTAAAAAGATGGAGTGGTCACAGCTGGAATGCTTTTGATCAAAGTTGACCTTCGGCTAAACAACAGCAACAACAATACTCACTCTTGCTGTCTACTTTATTATAGATTGTCGTTTATACATTGTATTTTATAGATTTTCTTATATTTTGTTATTTTCAAATAAAGGGCCTTACCTGAAATATTAGATATTACCCTTCCACATAGCAAGATAATGAACCTCAGTTTCCTATTTTGCTATGTGAAATGTACTTGTACTGCAAGTATTCCCCTCTCTGAACATTACCAATAGTTATCTAATTCAAGGTATAGAGCCTTATGGGTGCTATAACATGCTGAGGGACTTTTTTAACCCTTCCTGCTCAGTGGTGAAGTGAAAGGGATATCTATTGTTTTGAAGTTAGACAATGGATAAGAGAGTTCATTAACTAAGTATAGAAGGCATTCAAAGTAATAGAACTGAAAATTCTCATTTCCGTAGCTGAGTACTTTAACCACCCAGCTAATTTCTGTTTCATTTTCCCCATCTCTTTCTTTAATAAGAAAGACAGAGAGAGAACATAAAAGAGAGTGTTGGAGAGGGAGTGGATTATATTGCCACTATACTTTGCTATCTAAATTAGGCATTTATGAAAAAGTTTTACAGATTTCATGACTAGGCTACATTAACAATAATAAGTGCTAAGTAAAAGTAATTCAGAGTCTATCATTTATATCATCAAAAAGAATCTTTGGCAATATCTTCTTGAATGTGAGTTGAGGATAATTGAGTTCATAATCCCCTTTCAGATATGACATTGGACACCATCAGTACACCTAAGATATAAAAGATCTAAGGATAGGTTCAGTAGAACAGTTGTTGAGAAAATTAAGCAAAGATGCTTTAATAGAATTGATTGTAGTACAAAAGCAAAATACAGGGTAGCCTAGTGCAGTCTATTTTGTGTCTAATGTATCTGAAGGTACAGAAAAATAGCAAGTAAGTATTATATATACTAAGCTAACGTTATCCAAAAAATTATACTTATATAATTGCTGATTGTTCATTTACCTTAACTACTGGGAAGCTTAAACCTTTAGGTACACTAATTAATGTTTGAGCATGTTACCCTGGCTTCAAAGAATATCATGAAAATTAATATTTTCAAATTTAATTTTGATGCTTTTTAAAAATGATATGACAATTAGAATAATTTATTGACAACTTTCATCTCTCGGCACACTTATTGAAGACTCCCATACTCAAAAAGTTAAAAGCATGTACATGTGTACATATATTCATACGTTTATTTGCCTCTATACATAAATAGCCCCATTTTCCTTATGTTCATTCAGTTTACTATATATATTTTAATTTAACCCATTTTAAATGTTTTCCTTTTAACTTCAATTTTATTGATTCCCATACAATGCTGCTGTGTATTATTATTTCTTTTTTTGCATCATTTTGTGTTAAATAAGTAAATTGTAATTAGTGAAGTGATTTAGTTAAAATTTTTATGACTTTATGACTTATTTGATAGGGTTGAATGCTTTTGCTTAAGCTGGCTATTTTGTATAATCCCAATCCCAAGTGAATTGGTGTGAACACAAACAAAATCCTGCCAGCATATTTCTTCTTCTAGTAGTAATGTTAAGAAAAATGGACTTTTCAATTGTCAGACTATCAGGAGGTAGTATATACTACTATTACTAAATCAGTGTTCTAAGCATATGTGGCTGCTATTATTGATTTTCCTGTTTCATTATTTCTTTCTAATTTTCTTTTTCAGAAATTGTGATTGTCATATGACAGAGTAATACATCTCTTTTGTTTGTATATTTTTTCTAATAGTTTTGAATGCACACATAAGCATAGCTGATTCTTAACATATGAGAGAGAGAGAGAGAGAGAGAGAGAGAGAGAGAGAGAGAGAGAGAGAGAGAAAGGCTGTAGCATATTGGAAATGTCTAAAAATAATATCAAACAGCATCATATTCTTTAGTAAGTTTTTTTTTATGTAACAGGTAATAATGATTTTTAAATGCTGGTTGAGCTGATTAATGTAAGCTGTGGTATCTAGTGAGTTAAATGTAGCATCATCCTGACCATTGTTATAGATTTCATTATCATGATTATCATTATCTTCACTATCATAGCCATCACTGTCATTGTTATAATTCTTCACTTCTGCTTCCTCATTATTACTGCATTAGTCTCTCATCTCTTATCTTGACAAATATCTGTAGAAGTTCTTAAATATGGCTGAATCCTGGTTATTTCTTTCATGAAAATAATAGGAATAATCACATGCTTTCATTATTTAACTTGCTGTTTCACTTTTTCTGAGTTCTAATCCTACTGCAGCCATCTTCTCCTTTTATTAATAACAAAAAAACTCCAAGTAATATGCTAGTCACATCTAATCAACTATAAGCGTGGCTTGCAAAAATAAACTTTGGCCTAATCCTTAATCATCCATCATAGGTGTCATTTACATGTAACCTGGACACATCATTTTATACCAACATTGCTCCAATAACAGCAACCTCAGAAAAATCCTATGATAAAAACCCACAATCACGACTCCTTTAACAACACCAAGGCACAAATGTTACATATATCAAGTAAACAGTTTGTACAACACCTTCCCAATAGTGAAGACATCAACATCGCTACAGATGCTAGCATTCACAATATTTTGATAGCTTCACATATATAACATTGTCAAAATTGCATCTAAAAGACTAGGCTTCATCTTCAGTGCAAGAAAATACTTCAGCTTTAGTCAGCTGCTGATCCTTTATATAAAGTTCACAGGCAACTGCTTACATATCTGGAATAGCACTGCACCTATACACACAATCATTTTAGACCACATCTAAAACAAGACCAGGGCAAAGACTCTCTCACTAATACACTACAACAACTGTCTCACAGATACACAGTTCCTACTATCTACCTCTATCTACCACATTACACTCTTTTCTATTCCAATGAACTAGAAACCTGCATACACCACATCTGCAGCACACCTGATACATACGGGCCCATCAGATACATATGAATTCTCTCACCATCTCTACTGTGTCTGAATTCTCAAACTCAACACTAAACACTTTACCAATCATTCCTCCCCAGAACTGCCTAATACTCTCCCTATCCACATTTTTTCAATAGACATGAACAGCGCAGATGGCTGTGTGGTTGAGGAGTTCGCTTCGCAACCGCATGGTCTCGGGTTCAGTCCCACTGCGTGGCACCTT
>JAOPJM010001463.1:23437332-23451352 GCA_027124095.1 Muusoctopus leioderma | reverse complement strand
GTCGGCCCGAGGCTATAGTAGAAGACACTTACCCAAGGTGCCATGCAGTGGGACTGAACCCGAGACCATGCGGTTGCAAAGCGAACTCCTTAACCACACAGCCATCTGCGCCAATACTACTTTGAAATCAGAAGCTGTGTTTCTTTTCAATCAGTAAGGACCTGGACCAAATAAAATTCTGCTCCTTTATTGTCTCAATACCTCCAAACTTTCTTGAGACAATGTGCTTTACTGAACATATTTATTTTACTCTAACCAAACAATTATCTGAAGTAGTAATCATCAGTACATGCAAGTGAGACTGTGATAGTACGGAGATATGGTGACATATTACATAAGCTGATTGAAAAAATGTATCAAGTTGGTAATTTCACAGAAAGTAAAATTCTAAAATAAGGTTACATAACAAGTAAAGTTTAGGGCTGGGTAGTTTGTTACAATTTAAAAGAATTAAGTCATGTGGGTGTGCATTACAATATAACAAGATTGGCTGAGAAAAATTAATATTAGATAAATAGCAATGCTAGTAAATATTTGTCTATTGTTGTCTTTTTTATATATATATAAAATAAAATATTTTTTTTTTGTATTTGTTTTGCAAGATTCTTGTGAAATTGTGCATTGAAACTGATATTGTATTTTGGGAGGGTCATACTGCCAAAAGAAACACACGCACTGGTTATGTTTCACTTCAGTTTTATTACCAATCAATTAGATAATTAATGAATTGATCAATTATCTAATTGATTGGTAATGAAACTGAAGTGAAACATAACCAGTGCATGGGTTTTTTATTGGCAGTATGACCCTCCCAAAATACAATAATAAAATAAAATAAGAAGCATGAAAGTAAGACTTGGAAGTAAAATTTAAATTTATTTTAGAGAAACTTCTATTATATACTTATTAAAAAATATGAATATTTTCTGCATGTTTACATAAAATTAGCAAGTATTATCATTTTGGAAAATTGAGAAATAAAGTACAACTTTTATGAAAATAATGATAGTGTGGCAGGTGATGGTTTGATGATGATGATGATGATGATGAGGATGAGGAGGAGTGGGGGGGAAGGATGATGACAAGACAACTGTTGAATAAAATCCATAATTTAGAAATATTTAAAAGAGAATAAATTCCTTTTTAATATGCAAAGTTACATTTTATAAATTATCTGAGAAGCAGAGGCAATACCATTTAGCTATTTCAGGTCCATCTGGATTGAGGGATAGGAATACTTTGATCGGTTGATGCGAGTGACATTCAGTTAAAATATATGCAAAATAATATTAGCAAATAGAAAATTTAATTTCAATTTTTGTTACTGCAAAACTGTTTTTTTCACAGGAAATATATTTGAAATTCTTATAAAGCTTTTATTTTTCTCATCAATGAAAAATATTTTAATAAATTTTTCGAATTAAAAATATATTTGAAACTATAGACACAATTATATGGTATGAAATGTTTTAAATTAGTGTCATTATAACTTTAATTCAATTAGTCTAGATATTGATGTGAGGGTAACACAGAATTCATTTCAATAATATATTAATATTGAATAGGTAATCATAGCTACTATAGTTAAATAAATCAATAGTTTAAAACTTAATTTTGTGCATATAAGATCAGTAAAAAAAAAGAGATGAAAGATAAGGCCCCTTCAATTGCCCCCCTCCCCCCAATAAAACGTGTTTTTCAAAGAAGGTAGCTTCTATCTGCTCCAAAATCTCCAATCTTACTTGTTATCAGATATCTATCAAAATGTTGAAAACACTCTACTGTGTATCTTATCCTCTAAGAAGGACAACCTCTCTAACTCTAACAACTACTAACCTATCGCTCTCACTTTCAACATCTCAAAAAGAATAAAATAAAAAAAGGCCAGTTGTAATTTATCACATCCTTTGACACTTTGACTTTCTGTCTATTCTCAGTATCAAATAAGACAGCTTCACTTGGAGTCTGGCTCTCCTATGCCACTTACTAGTGATTCCAACACTTAACATCAGCAAAACCTTTGAGTGTATCTGGCATAAGAACCACCTAGTAAATTTGTTCACCTCTGGGCTTCCTCTGTTGTTCACCTCTAAGACAGGAAGCTTCCAGTCAGACAGCTACATTGCAGTTTGTGCTGGCAGAGCTCTCTTTCATAGACACACTTTCAACTATGGTGTACTCAAAGGTTATGACTCCTACACTCTCCCTTTTATGCATTACCAATCTATGGGTATTATCCTCATGCAGCTTATACACCTTGTGTCAGACATACATTACCTCCATGAACAAAGACCTTCAGAGCATCCTTCAATGGGGGCATGACAACCTAGTTTCTTTGAAGAGCACTAAGACAAAATCACTACATCTATCAAGGAAACAGTTTTGTAGCACACCCTCTCTAGTTATAAACAACACACAACTAAATTTATGGAAGTCACTACAAATACTAGGCCTCAAAATTTCTGATAATCTCTCATGGCAATTTCACATATGTAACATTGCCAAAAACTACATCACAAAAACTAAGCCTCCTCCTCATGTTCAGAAAATACTTCAGCCCTGATAAGTTGCTACTAAGACTCTACAATGTTCACATAAGACCTATATTGGAGTACTTCTCATATAAATGGAACTGTGCCACATCCAAAATGAGACCCTCTGACTAACTGGTAAAAATGTACTCATTAACATGCAACAACTTCTAATTCACATAACTGCTATTTATTTTCTCTGTCTCTTCTACACTACTACAATGGCCTCTGTTCCTCTGAACCAGCTAGTTGCATATCTTTTCACCCAAGCCTACACAATGCACTTATCTCTCCTTTTATAAAATGTCTGGCCTTGCAGTAAATACTTTGTCCAATCCTTGCTCCTTGCACTGAGACCCCTTGCAAATTCCTCCCCACCCACATTTTTCCTACAAACATTAACTTATAGATGTTCAAATTGGGCACCAACTGCATTGGTTTTACCAGTTTAGAAACCCCTGAAAGGTTATGGGTACTGCTCCTCTTCCTCCTCTCACAAGCCTACAAAAATACTGAAATAAAATATTTCATCTAGTTTAACATAAAATGTATGAAACTTTAACTTTGCTTAAACATTTGTATATACTAAAATATAATGATAAAGAAAATGTGTTGCCTAGTTAAATATATTAAAAATATGTTATCATCACTAATTATAAAATCTAATATTCTTTGTGGAAATCTGATAACACTTGAAATACTGTTCAAGCTTGATAAAAGCTTAATATTCTCATTTTCATACGATAAATCATAAGTTATATAAATCCTAACATATAAAATATAATATAATCATATTTTATTCTTGAATTTGAAATGTTTAATGACCATATGAAGAGAAGAATAAATCATTTTAGAATAGGATTAGATTAATATTTCTTCCATCATTCTGCAGCATATTGCCATCTATAAATTGATGTAGCATTACAATATAGTGAACATGAAAAATGAAAAGATATTTAATAGTGAGGAGCGTTATAAGTTATTTCACAAAAGTATAGTTCCCTTTGTGTATACATAAACCTTAGAGCATAAATATTTGAAATGTTTAGATTTGGACTCTACCCAAAGTCTATGGATTTAACAGTCATTGTCTGAGTACTATACTATCATGCTACAGCACATCATATTTATTCCATACAACAATTTACTATCGATAACAGTGAAAGCATTAAAAATAGTTTATTTATCTCTGCTGTAATTTATCAAAGTTTATTGTTTGAAGAATCATTATTAGTCAGGTTTCCATCTCTTTAGTGTGGCTATATTTCTTATAAAGGAGTTATAGTCATTTTGAACTGAAAATAGATGATATAAAAAGTTTTAGCATTGTTCAAAATAGATATTTATATAACATATCTATTATGATTTTTTCTTTAAAACCATAGACAATTAATAAATTAATAGAATGAACAACATTATAAGTAATAAATCTTCTTGTAAGTGTGTGTACTTTGGAAGTTGTGAACTAAACTAAAGCCAGTTGGTTTGGTTTGCTTTTATTGCATTGATTTACTGTTGACAAGTTAGCTTAGTGTAACTCACTATTTTTTTCATTTGCGGAGATCATAATTTTAACTGCATAAAAATTTAATTAAAAATTTTTTTTTTTAAATAGACATTATATAAAAATCCTTAAAATTTTCAGACTATTTGTAATATTCTTTTATGGTTATAACATAATTCATTGGTAATAAATACAAATTCTGGAAATACTAAATTCATTTTTTTAATAAGTATCAAAGCAGGTAGTAAAGCATTTTTAGAACTTTTTATTTTATCATTCAAAAGGAGATGAATTGGTTGTTTGAACACAGACACACAAATAGCAGATAGATGGAGAATGTGTGACTGGTGTGAGTAATATGAAGCCTTAAAATATTGAAAGCTTCTGTTTGATGGAAATATATAAGAAAGAATGGAGTTCCACAGTGCTTGAACTGTTTGATGTGAACTTATGGAGAATAAAAATAGAAAAATAGAGGCTTTCAAGAATATGGTGAAAATAGTCATTGATATGGCATGAAGGGTGAATAATGTAATTAAATCGGGAGAGCTCTGAGTATGGCTTAACTGACATGCACAGAACATTTGCAGAGTGAAATTAGTAGCTTTATCTTATTTTAAGCATTTTTTATTTAATAAATTAAGCAAATTAGAAAAATATCCTGGAATGGTTTAAACTAATATTTGAACATTTTAATATTGGTAATACTTTAACTCTTAATATACTGTTTAAAATTTAATGATGGAGCAGAAAATGACTAAAAGCAGGTTTTGCAGCTTATTTATTATGAAATATACAGGTAAGAAACACAAGTGCTTGAGGTGTTTTCACACAAAAATAGTTCACTTTCACCATATATATACTTCAATGATTCCTATCAATTTGATGATGCATAACTATGTGGAACTGTGTCCTACAGGATGGCTATTTCATGCAAATAAAGCTATAACTAGTCAGGGGAGGTAAATTAAGGAGGTAACTAGTATGATATACCTTGCTAAGGAGCATCATATAATGGCTGAAGTAAAGACTGAACTCCCAAACAGTCATTCACTACTCCAGTACCTTAACCTTACACTTTCTGTTTCTCCAACATACACACACAGATTTATTTCTCAATTTTGGATTAATTTGTGTCATGTAAGCAATATTACTAAAGCTTATTGAATTGAGGAAGATATAAAAACATATTTTAATCCTAGATATTAAGTGGCAGTATATTTGTTTGTTGGTTCAAAAGCTTGTTACAAATATCTATATCAAAGAATCCATAATTCTATTGAATTAGAGATGGACAAAAAAAATGATAGTTCAATTTAGTGAACTTTGCAATCGTATTAATAAAGTCAGTTTAAAAGAATTAAAGAAGGATAATGGCTGGAATGCAATTAAAATAAAGCACACACACATGCATAATCAAACGCACATGTACATGTGGGGAGCCGAGAAAGAGGTTTTCATCTTCAGTGCAAGTTATATGAATCAGAGGGTTATATCACAGATGTACTGATGTATAAATTGTTCCAATTATAATTACTTTTAGAAATTGGAATTTGATTTAACTATTTATATATAGTTCAATCATCTAGTTATTCATATTATTTTCATCCATCTTATTGACAGATTATGGAAAAGGATATTACATACCCATTAAGATATCCTCTAGGATTGATACTACATCTTCCATTAAATGTATGAAACCCATCCAAACAGAAGGAGATTTTGGCTTTCTAAATAATATTCCTACTATTTAATTTGAGATTTTACTTCATTTTAGTGATGGGCTAATGAAGATTGAATGGTATATATGTAGTTACATTTTTTTAACCGTTGAGCAAATACATACAAAGAAAATTGAAAAGTGAATAAAAGTGAAAGACCTTACTTGTTATCCACTTTCACATTTGCTTTATATGTCTGTACAATGCTATTAAAATTGTAAACAATATTTCTATGTTTATTATAATGCATAAAATGTTGTTACTTTATTCTTGATAAACATTCTTCAATGAAATCTTTAAATGCTGTTTATTTTTAACTGATTTTAAAGGCTTAAAGAAATTACTAATTACAGATAATCAATTACATATTGCAATTTCTTTTACTAAACCTTATTTCTTTTTACATATATTTAAGAATTTGAAAGAGATTACTAATGATATAATTTAGATTCATTATGACAAGAAAAAAAAAACCTTTATTAATAATAAGTAAAATAAATTAATATTAACTTTACAGAAGAAATATAATTTTGTTAAATGATGTCTTCTTCAAGGTAAAAATAAAAGTATAACTTTGTAGCTTTCTATGTGTTTCTGGAAGGCATATGGAAATATTTCAAGATTTTTATCTTGAAATTATTTTATCTGTATTTTTTTATAAAGCCAAAATAAAATGTATTCTTGCCAAAAATAGTTGATAGATTGTACTGATTGGCACATTAAAGTATTTTCATTTGGCAGAGACATTTTGAGGAACCTTGTCATCAGACATAACTCACATGATGGAATCATTGAGTTTGTGGTTAAAATTTTATTCAATGAAAAATAATAACAGTAATTAAGCACACTTGTGTTCTAATGAAGATAACAGAATTTATCTTTACTATTTTACTGACAGTTATTAAATTTTTAAAGAATATTTCTTATGGATGAATAAGATTCTTAAGAATTAGAATATATAATCTTCAAAAAATAGATTTCATCCTCTAATGTATTTTTTCATCTTTTATATTTTTCATGGGAAATTTTAGCACAAATTCACACAAATGAATTGATGTAGAGACATTTCTAAATTCATGTTCATTATTTCAATCTCTAAGTGCATTCTGTTTAATAGTTTGAAGCAAATCAAATAAATGGTAACACAAGCTAGTGTTTAATATTTAGTTATCTGGCATTTATTTACATCTGTCATTGTTGAGACCACTTTTCAAATTTTTAAGTTGGAGATTCAAAATATCTACTGTTCCTTAAGATCATTGCCCTTTCTTTAGAAAGGGTATAATGTCAAAATTTGTAAGTCACACATATTTCATTCTTAGCAGAACATAACCCCCAGTCTTTAGGCATTCATTCTTACTGATTTTGATATTCCTTAAATTCAGTAGATAAACTATATTCCTGTGTAACATGTATCAATGGTAAATCACTATGAACAATTAATCAAAATTACCTTTGCAATTCATCATCCTCATTTTATGTCCGTTTTCCATGCTGGCATGGGTATCTATTATAAAATCACTAACTTGCAACAGACTGAAATAAATTGAGCTGATAAAGTGATGAGATTTTTAAAAGCATTATTAGTGCATGTAGAAGACATAGCTTAGAGATATGCAATGAGAATGTATGATAGTAGACAAGTGAAAACAGCGGAAGTAAGACAAGGCATTTCGAATTGATTTTCAAACATCAAAGCTTTATGAAGAAACCTGATGTCAATAATAATCAGTCATCATCAGTTGAAAACAAAAGTTTTCCAGGCTGAAAATGAATTCAATTTACACATTCAAAAACTATGCACATAGATATATAACAATGGACTATTCTGATAAATTGGCAAATTAATGAAGTTAATGTTTCATCATCATCATTGTGATTGTTGTTGTTGACGTTGTCGTCAACGTCATCATCATCATCATCATCATCATCATCATCATTTTTGCATCCATTTATCCATCCTTGCATGGGTTTTTCCATCACAGCATCTCTTCACTTGTCATTCATGTTCACTTGTCATCTCCTTTGTGAGGTTCAGCATCCTGAGATTAGCTTTCACTGCTTCTGCCCATGTCTTCTTTGGTCTTCCTGCAGGTTCCTTCAACTTTATTCATGCACACTAACATTACACATCCAGTGGAGAATATCCACCTCATTTCTTTCCAGCCTTTGCACATCCTCTGCATTCAGTGCCCATATTTTGCTACCATGCAACATCACACTTTTTACACAAGTGTCATACACTCTACCCTTTACTCGGGAAAGAATCATTTTGTTGCTAGCAAAGGTAATAGTTCCCTAAACTTTTTCCACCTTGTTCTTATTCTGGTTGTTATGTTTTTTGAGCACCCACCACAAACTCTTGAACCTAGCTATGAAAGTAAAACAAAGAGTTGTAGAACAACTAATTAGGAAGAAAATTAGCTTAGATGAGATGCAGTTAAAGGGAAAATGTATAATGGAAGTGGTTTTCAGATGGATATATGCCTGCAAATAAAACATTAGGCAACATGTCCAATAGAGAACATAAAAAGGGAGTAGTAGTAGGAATGAAGAGAGGAGGAGAAGCAAAGGTATTGAGTGGGTTTAGGTATTTATGATATAAAGTTAACAACTTCAGAGGAACAGAAGTTATTGAAGTATCAGAAGAAGAAACAAGAATTGGATAAACGTAGATCATGTGCTTGTAAAGTGTTTATGGATGAGAATTAGTCAACTGGTTATATGGCTTTTCTACAGATATAGGTCTAGAATTTGTATGTGGAATAGGTGAACTGTACTAGATGTGTGAACAGTACTCTAGTGAAGAATTATATGTATAGGTAAAAAGAATATGAGCTGAACATCAGTAAAGCCCTGAAACCATGGCATGTCAAAAGAAATATAGAAATCTGTGAAGTTTACAAATATTATTGGAAACACATTTATTCTCTTTGTAGCAATCAAGATGATATTCATTTTTACTACAAAACATTATCCATTCAATACATCAGGCTAAGTAGCAGAAACTGGCAGCATCAATAATGCTGTAAGCATTTAGTCCTAGTCTGTGCATAACACAAATAGATTAGCTGCTACTTTCTTTAGAATTCAGTTTATGCCATTATAGAATTTCTATAAGGAATCCATATCAGGGGAAAATGAAAACACTTGTTATGCCGAGATCTTAAAAAATTTCAAAATCAAGATTATTCTGCTGCTGGGTGTTACTTGTTAAATTTTGATTAAAATGCAAATTTCTCACAGACAAGAAGAAAATATATGTTCACATCTGAAACTTATTCCCATCAGAATACCTATTGAAAGAGCAAATATCAAAAGCTGCACCAACTTCAACCAGATTAAGTGCTTCAAAACATTATTCAGGTCATTAGCTAGAAACACATTCACTCAAACAAATAGAAAACAAGTAATCAATGACTTAGGTCCAGAAAGAATATATATATATATATATATATATTCAAATTAGCAGATGGACTCAAAATTGCATAACTTAGTTTCACAGACGCAAAAACCATGTGTGATCATTTGGACATTTAATAAGTGGTGAGGTAGTCACAGCTTCTAAATAAAGTTGATTGCCATTGGATGGTTAGAGAGTCATGTTCTCATTGGCCAATTCAGATCACGTGGTAGAAACGGCATCTCATTGACTGGCAACAGCTGCTGGAGGGGAGGCAACTTTGGTGCATGGGTAGGAGTAGTTTATCTTGCTCTCATTAGGAATTCCAGTGTAATTGAAATTTCAGTAAAGTTTATGGAATGGAATTAACAGCTAATATCCCACCCAGAAATAACCTGGAACATTCTCGAAAAGACCCTTCCTTATTCCCCTTGTGCACACAACTTTCGTCTTTGTCTCAACAAGAAACTGCACATATTGCAAAAGTCTGCTGTATTCCTTAACAAACAACTCAGCTTTATATTGCTGCCACCAACGGAGCTCTCTATTAGTAAATGTTAAGCCATTAGCTGTTAATACTAGTATATAAAATTTACTGGAATTTCAAACAAAAGCAAGGGAGACTATTCCTATTCATTGCACCACAGTTGCCTCCAATCCCCATGTGTCGAGATACCAGCACATCATGTAATCCGAACTGGTGAATGAGAACAAACACTCATCATCCAATGACAATCAGCCTTATTTAAAAGCCATGACCACCCCACCAATCATTAATAAACGTGCGAGCGATCGGACGTGTTTTTTTGCATCTGTGAAACTTTAAGTAAAAGAATTCTGAGTAAAATCTGATTATAAAGACTGAAACTACAAGACATGTTAAGTGCTCTTTTCATTTGTTTGTATACCTTCTTGTACACACACACACACACACACACACACACACACACACACATATATATATATATATATTATTACTATTATATAAACAAGTCAAAACATGCTACTAATAATTTCAAGTGAGATTAAAGCTGCTATCATCAGGCTCTACTGACCGGAGACCCATGCTTGTGAACAAAAGATATTGTTTCGGACATCAAACGAAGTCCTTCTTCACTTCCGTTATGAGCATTCTTGGGGAAAATGTTTTTTCCCCCTTAAAAATTTTCTATTCATAGAAAATCTAAAAAGATATTGGCATTTGGGAATTTTTTTTATACCAGCATAAATTGGTGTAATTTCATTTAAAAACAATTAAAAAGCTAATAATATCGATAAAAATAAACCGAGGCACAGTGATAAGGTATGAGGAAAAAAGGGATTGGTGAAAAATTCTGGGAAGGAAGAAATTAATTAAGAAACAAAGAAAGAAAGGAAGAAAGAAGAAGGAAAATTTTCTAAACATTAAGCTTTCAATGAAATTTTTTTTTGTGCCCAACATCTAGATCTGGGTGGATGCATTGTCGCATTTAGAGTGGGCATGTCCAACTATGAAAACTAAATTTATTCTTGTGTTTACTAGGGCTGAATGTTTCTGATTTGGCATTCAGATCTAAGCCCCTGGTAAGAGAGATTTTTTTCAGTTTCAGTCTCTCTTCAGTGGTGCACAGATCACATTTTTTACTGCAATTTGCATAAGGCTTACACTTTTCAACATTTCTCCATATATGTATATATGCATGTATATGTATGTATGTATGTATGTATGTATGTATGTATGTATGTATGTATGTATGTATGTATGTATGTATGTATGTGTGTATGTGCGTATCTATGTATGTATGTACGTACGTATGTGCGTGCGTGCATGCATGCGTGCGTGCATGTGTGTGTGTCTGTGTGTGAGTGAATGCATACATAAATTTATGTGTATATATGTATGCAAAATATACGTGTATACTTGGGTACATATAAATATGTATGTATGTAACTATGTGTGGGTGTGTGTCTATATATATATATATATATATATATTGATTTTTATATATTCTCTTATTAATTTCGTTCTAATTTAATTTTATTTCTTTGATTTCATTTTATTTTTTTTATTTTATTTTATTTCATTTTTAATCCTAGTATAGGGATTTCATCAGCAACTGAGTACTCTCTTCAACTCTCCGTGGAGAAACTGCTTATAAATCCACTATTACTAAGGGCTTAAATATATCAGATAGATCGATTTGCATATATAATGCATTTTAGTTGGGGTTTATAAGCAGTGTCTCCGTGAACAGTTAAACAGGTTACTCAGTTGCTGGTGAAACCCCAACACAGGATTGAAAATAGTTCAACTGATCTTTCTTTTTCTGTTCATGAAGATATTGTATACAAAGACAAGGTATTTACATCTGCCTATACATACTGTCATGTTTAAAATTTTTTTAGATGTATTCTGCAGTACAGTATATCAGTGTGGACACAGCGTAACTGAATGCTTCGCAATCACGAGGTACCAGTTTCGATTCCTATATGTGGCATCTTGGGCAAAGGAATTTACCATAGCCTTGGGTCGACTCAAGCCTTCTGAGTGAAATTGGGTAGACGGAAACTGTGCGGAAGCCCGTCGGATGGATTGTACCTGTAATTCAAAGATCTAGCCTTGTCACACATTGTGTTATGCTAATTCTGCTTGAGGATTACGTTAAGAGTACATGTATCTGTGGAATACTTAGCCACATACAGGCTAATTCAATAAGCAGGCAGTCCAGTTGACTGAACAACTGAATACTCATATTCTGGAATCCAGATGGATATCCATTTTACAATATAGCTGTGAAACATAACACTGTTAATGCACTGGTAATTTGTTAATTGAACTAGCTACTTAAGTAAATCGGTCTATCCGATTTACTTAAGCCCTTAGTAATAGAGAGTTTATAAGCAGTGTCTCTGTGAACAATTAAAGAGGGTACTCAGTTGCTGATGAAACCCCCAACTAGTCCAACTGATCCCTATTTTTCGGTCTATGGAGATATTGTATATAATGACAAGGTGCTTACAATTGTAGGAAATTAAAGAAATGTTC
This sequence comes from Muusoctopus leioderma, assembly GCA_027124095.1. Lineage (NCBI taxonomy): Eukaryota > Metazoa > Mollusca > Cephalopoda > Octopoda > Octopodidae > Muusoctopus > Muusoctopus leioderma. The sequence goes on along the minus strand of JAOPJM010001463.1, from coordinate 23,439,168 downwards.
GTAGAGCGACAACAGTGATGAATTATATATTATTTTTCTTTTTATTGCCTACTTAACAACAGAAAATAGACGTTTACGAATCTTTTTTGTAAAATAATGCAATAAAAATTACACAGTATGTGGCTGTGAACACAGATTTGCATAGACCAGAATTCAAACATAATAAATGTAACAGGTCTTAATTTATCACATCAATTAAGACAATGTTTACATAATAAGTGTTTTGAAGAATGTACATATATTTGTTCGTGTTTTACAATGTGTGTAGAAATGTTCAGACATATTTTCTTGTTTGTCAAGTTTTATGAGTAGATAATTGATAGCAGTAAAGGTATGGATAGAAAGAGACACATGTTTTTAAACTTGTAGAAGTTATTGAGTAGAGGCCAAGCCAAGTAAAAGTTAACTTCTAGCAAGAGAGAATGAAAGGGCCCAGCATATCCATCACTGGTGGTGATGGCTAAGAGAGTGAGAAATCATTGTTCTCTTTAAATAGCAAAAAAAAAAAAAAATGGCATACAAACTACTATTCTCTGATTGGCTAAAATAATGCATGTGATACTGGTGTTTACAAGAGGTTTACATCTGTCTATACATACAGTGTTGTCTTAAAATGTATAGATATATTCTAGAGTACAGTATAACATTGAAACGAAACACTGTTAATGCACCAGTAATGTTTTATGTATATATATATATATTATTTATTTTATATCACAATAGGTGAATCAATCAGGATGTCATTGGTGAGAAGTGTGTATGTAATGATAATGTCACACTTGCCGTCACTGACACCAAGAAGGAAGAGGCGAGGAAATGCTATTAGAAAAAGTTACTGAATGAGAAGAATTCTTGGGAGAAAGAGAGACTAACTCAACTAGACACAACAGAAGGAGCAGATATTCAAATTGAGAGCTATACAGTCAAAATGGCCATATATATATATATGTATGTATGTATGTATGCATGCATGCATGCATTTATGTATGTAATGCAATGTATGTATGTATGTATGTATGTAAGGTATGTGTGTATGTATGTATGTATGTATGTATGCATGCATGCATGTAATGAAATGTATGTATGTATGTATGTAAGGTATGTGTGTATGCATGTATGTATGTATGTATGTATGTTTGTATGTATGCATGTATGTTTGCATGTATGTATGTATGTATGTATTACATCCACCTTGAAGGATATGCTTTTGCTATTCAGGAACAGGAAATAGCTACTTAACACCTGATTAATAAAAGAGATAAGGATGCTGTCAAATCTCTGAGATAGAAAATATCGATTGTGCCATCCCAGTGTAGAAAATATCATCACCCACATCATCAGCAACTGCCCAAATGTGTCTGCAAGGCACTACCTTACCATGAGACATGACAATGTTGCCAAACCTATTTACAATGCTATCAACAGGAAGGACTGACCCAAGGATCATACAAAAGGCACACTAGAACCAGAATATATCCACATCTTTAAAAATAAGAAATGCTGGTGGAACATTCCAATAAAAACAGCAATCTGGTGGAAACACAACTGACCTGATATTGTTCTATGTCACAGGGAATGAATGTCATGCACTGTTGTGGAGGTGAGCTGTTCATTGGATGTGAATGTGAATGTTTTGTCTAAATTTGTAGAAAACGAGAACATCGATGGTGAACTATTATCAAAATTAGAGCTCTTGTATCCAGGCTATAGATTCCAATTTGTACCTGTTATCATAAGTGCACTGGGTTATTTAACATTCTAGGCCTACTTCAAATTTTCTTCTCAAATTCAGATTTTAAAAAAATTATAATTGAAAAAAAAATATATACAAATCCA
>JAOPJM010001463.1:23341485-23355775 GCA_027124095.1 Muusoctopus leioderma | reverse complement strand
AATTCTGCCTCAATAACTCTCTCCGTCCAACCCATGCTAGCATGGAAAAACGGACGTAAAAAGCGATGATGATATATGATAGGCTTCCACACAGTTTCCATCTACCAACTTTTACTCACATGGTATTGGTTAACTGAAGGCTATGTTAGAAGACCCTTGCCCAAATGCTGCAATAATAGAGATGAATTCACAGCCACTAGTGCAGAGATGAGATTAAATATAACTGAAACTACTGTTATGATTGAGTTTAGAAGTACTTATTTTGGGTGACTTTAACACCAAAAGAAACTCCTTTTTAGGATTATTTTAATCCCTTAATATATGACATTATTGTTACTTACTTTATGAAACACAAAGAATTACCTGATAAGACACTTCAGCAAATGATGGTTCAGTTATTGATTGCCAATGAATTTATTTATTCTCTACTGTTAACTGGTTAACTATTTGAGATGACCCTCATGATGTAATTACTTGAAGGGGGTCAAGTCAAGTAGGTTGAACTAAGACCAGAAATAAAAATATAAAGATGTTTCTTTAAGCAATGAAAACTGTTATAACAATATAAGAAGAATCAGTGAAGAAGACCTTGTTGAGTTGTGAGAAAACAGATTATTATGGGTCAGCCAATGAGATGACAACCAAAAAAAAGCACTGTCTCTATTCAGAGTTGTGTAAAACTGATAGTGCCAAAATGTCGCAACAACACTAACAGATAGCTGTCACTTGAGATACACTAGTAGCTGAAATAATCATTCAATGTTTAAGTAAATAGATTAAGATTGCCTTCAAGAGCCAGAGGGTCTTTTCTCAGTTGAACAAGAGGAACAATTTAACAACTGACATCTAAAAGAAAGTCACAGTTGTATTTATTTGGTCAGGTATTAAGTAAAGGTTGAGGATGAGGTGAAGAAAGTGCATGTTAAAGGTTGTGTATCACTGTAGGGACTGATGATGAATCAACAGCACATGAACAGATTCATATGTAATGGAGGATACAGAGCTGAATGATGATAGCAAAGAACTGGAAAAGTGGCTTGCTAATGGCCGCATTCAAATTGTCTGTCCATTATTAACATTTAGGTATTGTTTACAACAAGTCGCTCTTTCTATTTTTCTCTTTTTCTACATCTATTTTTTTTTCCTCTTTCTAACTCTCTCAATATCTCAGTGGTTTTTCTTTCACTTCAAGCCTCACACTCTATTCAAATGTTTCTCTCTCTTTTCCTCTATCTATCAGCCTGTCTGCTTCTCTTTCTTATATATATATATATATATATGCATAACACGTGCGCACAAACACGCATTTCTTACTCCCTCTTTCTTTCTCACTCTCTCTCCCCTTACTCATCTTCCTCCTGTAAAGACACTTTTTAAGATTTTGACAATGAAATAGTGGACATCATGAATAAAAGGCTATAAAACCAATATATATATATTAGTCACTGTATTATATTTTATTTGTTGTTCAACAGAGGGAAGTCTATATTTTATATTTTATACACAATGCAGATGGATGAAAAAGTTAGGAGAGGTTAGTGAACTTAATTTTATATTTAAAGTTTAAGGATTGATTAGTAATTGGTTAGAATATATGGACAAATGAGAAGGAAAGTTTAATTTTAGGGGAGAAAAGCTGAGTCTAGCTTTTGTGTAGGAATAGTATAGAACCAATAAAGTTAGAGAAACATGAACTATTCTATTTACCATATATTCCGACTTATAATGCTACCCGCTAATTAGATGGGTCCCCTTTCTCACTCCCTAATTTGTGGTATTTTGCTTTGACTCTCTTTTAAAATTGGGTTAGACATTCAGAATGCATGAGTAGACCATAAAAACAATGGATCTTGTTCTAAAGTACGGCAAAACATGACCAGCCCCTTTCACATGCAGCAGAAAGTATTTCAAGCCGAAAAATAGCGTGTGTGTGAGTGGGGAAAATGTCTATTCACTAATGCAGTCAGAAATTCTTCTCCTCCACATCAGTTGGGAGTTTCTGTGCAATATGGGTTCACTGTCTGAGGCACAATTCATATCAGTTCATAAAGTGAGTACACCAGCTGTTTGACACTTTAAATTTGCTGTACCCCAGTTCCTTAGTGATCTGCAGAGTGCAAATAGTTAGACGTGTAACAATATAGCCATTGGAAAGAAGTTCTAAAATCCATTCCTTCAGCTTGGTTTCCATTTAGTTTTTTTTATAGAGTGCGATGAGCCATTTCTGAGCTTGTCTTCTTTTGATCTCCAGACTCTCACAATTTTTACTGTAATGCCAAACTCCCAATTGGCTGCTCATTTTGAGTTTTGTTTGGCATACTCAATTACCTTCAGCTTGAATTTAGGAATTTCTGCTTTCTCTTCTGAGACAGGATGCTGCAATAGATTTATGGTTTTTAAACTGATGAAGAACGATTATATTTTTTATCGACTAACGATGAGTGCAAACTTAAAGTGTAAAGACTAATTACATTATCTTTTTATTGCATCTCAATTGCCATACTTAATGTTAAATTAACCTATCAGCCAATCACTCCAGACGTAAGTTTAGCCACACATCCACTTATTGATGTATGGTTACGTCAGCCAATCGTCAGTAAGTTTTGGGGGGATTTTTTTACGCAGGGCACGGGCTTTTGAAACCATACTGTTAATATGTCTAGTGTTTGCATTAATCGTTGACATCAAATGTTGATCCAAAAAGAGTCAGTATTTCCTAAGATTATCAGATAATGAAATATTGTGGGTTGCAAACTGGAGAGAAACAAAAAAGAAACCAATTTAAACATTCATAGATATTCTTTTTAATGTTTTTCTGATTTTTCTTGTAATGGATCATAGATCACCACTTACCTGTTTCTAATTCCAGTCCAGAATTGAACATTTAAATGCAGTCTTTCAAAAACAAATAAAAACGCCTATTAATTTCTCTTAATTCATATTTTTCGCAAGAAAATAAAAAAAGTAATAATATAAAAAACAAAATATTAATTTTCTGTACCAATTTCGTACGGTGACGATCGAGGGTTCATTTCACAAAGTAAACAGTTATCATGAGTACCGTCATTTCACCCAGGACACAGCGAATTAAAAGCGTCAAACGATGTGATTTTTTAAAACTCCCTAGAAAACAGTTATATCTAACTACTAGACCTTGCTTACAAGCTGGTTCCCTATCTTTAGAACTTCAGTCTGAGCGTTAAATTCCCGTCTCATAAGCGAGAAACAAAAAAGAAGAGACAACATGGTGGTTGGGAAAAGATTGAATTGCGAAAGAGATGTCAACAAAACAGATGACGTTTTCTTGAATAGAGCTCAGATTTTAGTTGAGACACATAAATAAAACATAATTTGTGATTTATGCAAAGATTTTGCATTATGTTTAGCACAAATGAAAGACATCGCAGAGGTGTGGAGAAAAGGCGAATTGCAACTTTTAAAATGTTTGGATGGTAAATTAAAAGGCAGAGATTTTTCAAGAAAGAACTTTACCAACAACCAGTAACAAAGGGGGAAATCATCAATCCGTATAATAAACAGAATTTGGTCAAATTAGAGGAAAGCGGCGTAATTAAAATTGGGAATAGCAGTAATAGGGAATGTAAAAATTTGACTTGGCTTTCCTGAATTACTGAAACGAATAAAGTGAATGCTTTAAAATAAGTAAATTATGCACCACCCTCAAATTATTTTTGTATTTGATTTTTTTTCAATGGTCTTTGTATTTCTATGCTTTGAACATCAGAGATCCCCCCCCCCCCCCCAAAAAAAAAACTTTAAAACATTTCTTTTTTCCACCACACAACCCTACCCCACCCCCTTTTACTGACAACATATGTAACACTTCATGAGAAAATATAATTAATCAGTGTCGGGTTTTATACGAGTGTATCACATTTATATATCTCTTTATCGTATTTGTGAACAATATTCAGAATTTAGTCTTAATAGTCAGTAAATGTTTTAACTTGTCATTAAAGAGTGGGAAATAAATTTTGATTTTTTTTGGCACTTCCGGAATATCCGATCATTCAAAACAGAAATCCAAAGACCGTTTGGACCTTGTCCGCTAATACTGCTGCGGTGGAATTTTATCTAATTTTATTGAAAATCTGTACACATGTAGTTTTGTGTACCGATTACAAAATCCAAACTTGGGTTTTGAGAAAAAAGTAATTAAAAAGTTACACCGTTTAAAGATGGGACTTTTATAGCCAATCGCCTTCGTTTATTTGTCTATTTTCTATAACTGTTAAATTAACCTATCAGCCAATCACTCCAGACGTAATCAGTGTTAGGGTTAGGGTTAGGTAAGTTTATTGATTGATTTGTCAAATTTAATTCACCATGGGTTTTGATTTTCTTCTCATTAAAAATGTTTATCTTTCAAAATTTGTATCGGTTTTTATTATTTTCGCTGTGTTGTTCTTTCTCTATTTATCTCTCTCTCTTCTCTCTCTGTCATTAAAAATGTTATCTTTCAAAATTTGTATCGTTTTTTATTATTTTCGCTGTGTTGTTCTCTCTCTCTCTCTCTCTCTCTCTCTCTCTGTTACTCTATCTTGTTGACGAAAAATACAGCAAAGATCCTACAGGTTGTGTGAGTACACAGATTCTGATGACGTCACAGGTTTGTATCAATTGTCGGTCGGCAGTTATAGTAAATAGACAAATAAACGAAGGCGATTGGCTATAAATGACAGTAAAGTCCAATCTTTAAACAGTTGTAACTTTTTAATTACATTTTTCTCAAAACCTAAGTTGTGATTTTGTAATTGGCATACAAAACTACATCTGTGTACATATTTTCAATAAAATTGGATAAAATTCCACTGCAACGGTACTTCATTTTAGTAATTCAAGAAAGCCAAGTCAGATGTTTACATTCCCCATTACTTCTGTTCCCAATTTTAATTATGCCGTGGATCTTTTCAGTTTGATCAACAGATCCGATCGGTTTGATTAACGGATACGATTTTATTGAATTTCTCTACACAGATGTAGTTTTGCATGCTAATTACGGAAATCGCAACCATTTTTTGCACAAAACAATAATAAAAAAGTTACAACCCTTTAAAGATTGAAATTTTAGCCAATCACATTCTTCCATTAACTGTGGGGTGTTACGTCATTCAATGATCGAATTGCGTTGGAAAGTAGTACATAACCACAAATTTGGCTGCTATTTCCACTTCTAGAGCTCATGGGTTTTTTTTTTATTATGGAAAAGTGTGATGTCATAACACCCCGCAGTTAATGGAAGAATGTGAGTGGCTAAAATTATATATAATTTCAATTTTTAAAGGGTTGTAACTTTTTTATTAATATTTTCGAGAAAAAATTAATAATATTTCCGTAATTGGCATGCAAAACTACATGTGTAGAGAAATTCAATAAAATCGGATCCGTTGATCAAATAGTTTGTCAGACTGAAAAGATCCCAAAGTTGACCTCGGCGCGATTTGAACCCAGTGCGCGGAGGCCTTTTTATCGTGACTAAATAGTAAAAAAACAAAAAAACAATTAGTTATTCTGTGGATTTATCATTATCAATATATTTTCTCATTGTGTCATGAATATTTCACAAATATCTATTCGTATTCGATTTTAAGATTATTGTGAATTAGTAACAACAGCAACATATCGACCTGTTCGAACGCATCTCGCCCATATCTGTCGCTCTAATGTACGAAACCTCCGCGAATACAGAGTTTCGCGCCTTCCACCTCCCTAAGAACGACATGAGTACCACACCAACAACAAATCCGACGATGGTGATAATAAGTACGCCACTGTCGCCTACTTCAAATATATCTCGTAATCAACGCGACGAGAATGTCGTCATTAGCACAAAACGTAGGAGAAGCATTATAAAATTGCAAAATTTATTGAATGAATTGAAATCATTCATATTGTGAGTTTCAACACCTGCAGATTTAAAGCTTGCTTTTTGAAATAATTGGATATATTATTAAACAAATAAACATATTTGTTTGTTTAGCTTTGGAACAAATTAATTTTCCTCCCTATTACTTTGTATCATTAGAATTGGCTAAAATTCCTTTTAAACAAAAAATCAATATGATGATACAGTGAAAACTGGAGAAAGTTGAAGTTCATCGTAAGTAATAAAAATCAGCTGTGTAAGAGATTTTCTTTTAATTTATGTCACATTAAAGGCTGAATGTGAAATAATTCAACGTTGAAAATATGATAACCAAGTTGACATTACTGACTAAATTACGTAGAATATAGAATAAAACCTCGCAAAAAAATGACATAACATTAACTGATGAAGAACGATTCCCTTATCAACAGGAAGAAATATCTATTGGCATCCAACATAATATACATATTCTAATGGGCTGAAATGGAATAATTTTCTCATAAAGTATGCGCGATAAAAACAAAAATATTAATCTAAACGAAGGTCAGCTCACATAATTTGCAATTCAAATCATATTCAGTCATTTTAATATAGTGCAAATTTTGTCTTGAAATCAAAGCTTTATTCTTTATAATTAAAATTTAACTCTTCTAAGTGAAACAATTTTACAAATTGTTTAATAGCATGGATTATATTTATAAATTTGTTGTTTCTAACATAGGCACAAGGCCAGAAATTTTGCGGTGAAGGGTAAGTCGATTATATCGACCCCAGTACTTGAATTGTACTTTGTTTATCGACCCCCTGAAGGATGAAAGGCAAAGTTGACCTCGGTGGGATTTGAACTCAGAACATAAAGAGCCGGAACAAATATTCCCCTATTATAGATATAAATTTCAAAATTTCATTTTCTTTCTGAATGCAAACCAGCTCAGTGACATTGCAATCTCTCCCTCATAATTTTAGTTACTCATGTTTTACATCGTAAACTTTAAAAAAAAATAATTTTCCTTTTTAAGAATGGGGTCTTTGATAGAAATATACAAAGAAAATCATTGCTAAGCTTTTAATATTTGTCTATGCCTTCAGAGTTTTACATATACTAACAATTACACTATTTACTATACGTATGTTAAATTTTTTTAGTTAATACATTTTTTTCAATCATTTGAAGTTGTTAAAATGCCACACCGAGTTGAACTTAATCATAAAAGGAGCCCTAGCCAGAATTAATATCCCCTCAATTCTGGAGCCAGTTGGATTGTCCAGCGTTGATGGGAAGAGGCTCGAACAGAATAAATGGCTGAAATACCGTAATTTGTCGGTGAATTACGTTTTTCAGCCCGTGGTATTTGAGACGTTCGGGTGAGCTGGGCCATTGAGAACGAAGTTTTTGTCATCATTGGCGGCGGCTCTTACTGAAGTATCAGGTGATGCTCTTGAGGGTGCTTGGTTGTCTCGGCCTTGCTATCACCCGCGGTAAGGCCGTGAGTGTTTTGGGTTGCTTCAAAATGTTTTAGAAGGCAACACCAGCTTTCCCTGTTGTAGTGTGTACTTGAGGAGGGAGCGTGCATGTCTTTTCTTTTTTTTCTCTAACTATTGTTCATGGTATTTAAATGAAATGTGAGATTTGAACAATCTCGAATGATTGAAAAAATAATGTAAATGTTTTTCTGTAATAAATTAATTACTTTATTATTAATATTTAATCTGTGTGGGGTTTTACGTATGAAATACAATATAATTTTCGATTGACTACATACAACTCTTCAATGTCGAAAATTGGTTGTATATTGATTTTTTTAAATTGCTCAGAGGAGGAAGGGAGCGCCTCCGTGATTGGTAGGAGGAAATTATCCTCAGACCAGAGATCTAGCTCGAATGCTTGCAACAGAGTGGAAGCCACTAAAGGCACCCAAGGGCCAGATGGTGGTTTTAATCCGAGCGACAGATTAAGTGTATCACTCAAGAACAGGAATAGTTCCTCCAACGGGCTTCCACAAAATGTTCATCTACCAAATTTCCTTCACAGTGCTTTGGTCGATCCGAGGCTATGGTAGAAGATACTTGCCCAAGAGGCACTGCGTGATAAATCATCACATTATCTATCCTTCACAAATTTTGATCTTGGAATGAATTGATCTCCAAGCAGACAATACTCTGAAGGACAGTTTTAAGAATATGAAACCGACTGAATTCTATGGATCACTCAATACAGAGAAGTTTGGTAATTTGAAAAAGTTTACCAGTAAAATGTATGTACTTTTCGCTTCAACCTATATTTGTGAACAAACTTTTTAATGTATGAACATTAACAAATCAAAGAACAGGTCTCTTTTAACAGATTTAAATTTGCACTATGTCTTGCATATAACTATAAGTATGCTGAATACTGACTACACTAAACTTGTGCAGGATTGTGCGCAATTGCACAAATCTCATTAAGAGTTTGAACAACTGTTTAGTTACGTTTATAAAGCAACATAGCATTAAATTAAATTTTATCTGTAACTTTCTTTGTGTACCAAATAATACAGTTGCATGAATAATAATTGTTTGGGAGGAGCGGGGGGGGGGAATAGCTTTTACAGTTTTTGCCGAATGCGGCCCACTATAGAGACCTTCTGACGTTCCTTGCAATCTTCAGCGAATATGTGTTAAGAAAATGTTTGCCTAGCTCTCTAAATACCATTGCCTAGAAAGGACTCCGAACGCGAAGCTTTACAGTTTTCCCCCAAAGCTTTCACTTTTATAGAAGGAGGTTTTGAATTTGTGATATCCGCTTATTATCTAATGTGTATTTTCCTTTTTTTAAACGGTAATGTGCTATTTTAGGGAAATTTGGCTGTTATTTTTAGCAAGTAGAGTTACCACGTAGAGGCTCCCTCGTTGGCTCGATATATACCACCTATTTACGGTTGGTGAACAAGTTTGAGGGAAAGCAATCTGGCCGTAAACTGTCAGCGCCAACAATTCGTTCAAATTCTTAATTTACAGAAACATCCAATCCACAAATACATAGAAAAGTTCAAGCAGAACATTGTTAATTAAACTAGAGTTATGCTGTCACTACGCGCCCCTATCAGTAAATAACAAACATTATTTTCTGGGTTTTTTTTAACCTTAATATTTTCATTAAATTTGTTTAATGTACAATGAAATTATAGTGATGATGTACCATCAGTACAACTAACAACCAACTAAATAACGTTGTTGTAGCTCCAGATCAGCCCTGATCGAGCAGACTTTATGATCAACTATGTTGTAGCCATGACCGCCCCCATCTTTTTTTTTTTTTCCTGACATCATATCTATGACTACATTATCTAATGTGGCCTCCTTTTTTAAGATGATAGGGTGTACTTTGAGTAAGATGTAGCCACTATTTGTAGCTAGTCGAGCGACTGCGTAAAGCCCCTCTCGTTGGCTCGAAATAACGTTGTTTTCCCCCAACTCCTTGTTTGTTGGTCACGTGATACAATGTGTCGTCTGCGTTTGACTTTTGGCCATGTGATACGATGTGTCGTCATGTTGTCTCTCTCTCTCTTTGTTTCACTTACTCTCTCTTTGTCTCACTGTCTCTGTTTTTGATTACCTCCTACCCCCATTCCTTATTTCTCGTTCCTTTCTTCCATCCTCTTCTTCGGTTCGAATCACACACCGATTTACATATGTGATAAATAGAAGATTAGCGAGTATGAGATTGGTGTAATTAATATGGAGCCTAAAGTGTTGGATTTCGGTGTATTTTGGGAATACATAGGAAAGAAAAACGTCCCCCAAGACAGTTTCTGTGTACCTCCAGCCAACTTTGAGAACTATGGTAAGGAAGTCTATTGTGTTAACTTATTCTTGACAAATACGGCTGTCTGCACGCTATTCACCTAGTCCGTGATATCAATGTCGTTGCATGCCTTTTGTATGCTTACACGTGGTCAGGATTATTTAAGGTGACTACCAGTTCGATGTACGGAACAGTTTTTTATGGTGTGCAGAGGTGTGGTGATGCCCGGGGCCAACTCATTGATTGTATGCTTCCAAGACTGAAGTATAGGGCCTAGTACTGAGAAATGTGAGAAAGAAAGACATATTAAATATGTAAAGAAAACAGATGAAATAAACTTTTTATTCAAATTAAATATAAATCAGCCACATTAATTAATTTCGGTGCCCCAAATGAGATCTCCTGTCAGAAAACACTTGAACTACTTCATTTTTTACATCAACTGAGAGGAATTCTTTTTCAATGCTGATTAAAGCTAAGTTAGTTAGTCGCTCTTGTGACATGGAAGACCGCAGTTATGCTTTTATTAATTTCAGCTTTGAAAATTACATCCCTTCCAAACTGCAGTAAAGACTCCAGAGCATCTTTAGGATCAGAGGGAACTGTATTCCCCCCAGTTCGAAGGAGCATCGCAAAGTCAATAATTTCATCATATGGCTGTCACATCATTATCATAATAATTTGCAACGTCTGAACATTCTATTTTTAATCTTTCCCTTTCTTGTTCCCCCTCAATTATGACTGAATTCAAATTCAGAAGAAACGAAAATCGATCTCTGAGGTCTTGAAGGGGGACACTGTGGTCTTCCATTTCAGTTTTTAATCGGTTCACGATCACTACCATTACTCTATTCATTTCTTGCTGTGCCATCAATCCACTATCTTCTGCTGATTCTCCAGGCATCATTCTTCTTCTCCTTGTTCGTACAATTGGTAGAATTGGTATTCCCCATTTTCCCAAATATTCATTAGCTGAATGCATTGTGGATAATTTCGTCATTTTTAAAATTCAAGATTTGAATAAGCCCTTTTAGATCACAACAAGCTTCATGAAACAAAATTTTCAGATCCTGCAAACGTTTTGAAACTTCCTCCACTGATTATAAAATTGGGTACCAAAAATTTAACAAAGATATAAACAGGAATTGTTGAATAGAGTTCAGAAGTGATCCTGCATCAGATTTGGTATCTCTAGAAAATTCTCTTTCCTGCAAGTGTTCAAGGCTTGCAATAACATTGTTGCATTCTTCATAGATTACTTTCACAGCATCTTGGTGGGAACTCCATCTTGTATCCTATTGTTTTTTTACAGTCCGAGAGATAAATGATCTTAAGACTTCCCAATGAGAAGTAGATGAAGAAAATAAAGTAAACAGTCTTTCCAGAACTCCCAAAAATGTAACAACAACAGGTTGTACCTCACTTGCATGGGCACAGGCCAAATTGAGGCTGTGGTTCTCGCAATTCACAAACACAGCTTTTTGGTTAACTTCAAGAATTTTTTGTTGAACACCTCCCCTCACTCCAGCCATAACTGCTGCGTTATCATATGCTTGGCTGCGACAGTCATTGATGGAAATGTTGTCATCTTCCGATTTCTGCAGAATTTTATTTACCAAGCTGACTGCATCTTTCTTGTTGATTTGAAAAAATCCCAGAAATACCTCCTTTATTTCTACTTTTCTATTTTCATCAATATGTACGTAACGCACAATTTCGGAAGCCTGATCTTCATGGTCAATGTCTGGAGTTGAATCCAGCATTATGCTAAAGTATTTTGCATCCTTAATTTCGGAAATTATTTTTTTCTTGACAGTTTCACCAAGGAGATCGATTATTTCGTTTTGACTTCTGTTGTTCAAGTAGTTGACACTTATATTCCTTCTCCTCGATGCCCACGAAAGGCCAGATTCTGTTTTGCCAGAAATGATACAACTTCGACAATCCGTTCAGTTATAGCTTTCCATTTTTTCCTTTTCAGCAGACATTTGCTGTTGAAGTTCAGCATCTATCGTAGTCAAATGCTGGAGTCGAACTACAAGGTTCAAGTATTCCCTCATGTAAGCTCTATGAGAAGGGCTTGTCTCATAGTCAGGTATTCGTAGATTCAACTTTCTCCAAGTGGAGAAACCTTCTTCCTTGCTAAAGTCTGACATTGACGACCACTGCTCCTTTGAAAACAAAAAGCAAACAAAACAGTAGCATGCTTCTTGGTATGGAGAGTATAACAAACATTTCCTCTCCACAATTTCTCCGTTTGTAGAAACTTTCTCAAACCACTGTTTGGGAAAGGATCTCCCATGCTTCTCAGCAAATGGACCGTTTTTATTTTGATATCTTTCTGGCCCATGTTGTACTATTGTCATCTTCAAGTTATCTGGAACCGGTTTCTTCAAATACCCAAAATCGTTTATTTGCAAAAATGTGCTAAAATCTCCTTTATCTTCTTCACTTGAATCATCATCCTGACAAGGAGACTGAGGAGAGACAGTATTATGTTTTGATTCCATATCAGAAGAATCCTCCGCTGCTCTCACATCATCTTATACTTCCTCTTTACTTCTTTTTATCCAGGCATCTAATGCCCCTCTTTGCCGGGACTCTTCTTCGTCTCTGGCTCTCTTATTTTTCCTGTTGTGTGCTCCACTCGGTTGCACTTTCTTCATCTGGGGTATAAACATAATAAATTATTCAATTATTTGTACAGGCAACAATATGGACAGTAGATATCATCTTAAACATTAAAAAATATGAGAAACCACAGGCATAACCTATAATATTACTACATTATTCTCTATATATGTATGTAGATACCTTTATGCAAGCGTTACATGAGTCATCCAGCGCTACTCAGCCTAACACAACCTTCTAAAGACGTTTTACGATTACCCTTACTGTACAATCGATTACAATATGTTATGCACATTCACTTTGCATTATGCAAACACGTGATTTGACCGATTTCCCAGAACTAATTATATTCGTTAGGTCGATCGACTGTGTGCGTGTATGTAGTGGCCTATATTATCATAGCCAACAAGTTTTAACGTTAACGCTGGTCGTTTGTGGTGTGGCAAGAAGACTGTGAATTTAAGCGAACTCTACAGCCCTCATAGGTTTACCGCTACTTTATATTATCTTAATCAGCATTACGCACAGTATTTATATGTAACAGATTCTCTACTCTGGTCTCGCTTATTAAAACATGGATCCACATTCACACCAGCTTGTGGGGCTGTAGGGCAGCTTGTACAACGAAGTTAACAGAGATAATTTCAAATTTCAAAAAACTTAATTTTAACTTCACTCTTTGATTGGATGCCCCCCTTGAAATGGATGCCCGGGGTCGTCGCCCTCTCTGCCCCCCTTTCTGCACGCCACTGGTGACACCTAAGTACACCTAGTATTCACAGTGCTCTAGGTATTCCAGACCAAGTTGCTTGCAGATGGCGCTTTGCTTCTCGGTTTCTCAAATGTAAGGCATACACTTGTGTCTTAGATTGGCAGAGATGTGGTTCTCTTCTTAATAGTGTTAGATGATCGGGAAAATTTGTCAGCCTTTCCTCCACTACTGAGAAATACACAGATCATATTTTTTGTCTTTTCACATTTTAAAGATTTCAAATATATGATGAGAGGTTGCTTGTATCCTGTTGACTGTACCCTGAGCTGGACCTGATTGTATACACATATGTACATTATTTGCAAATACGTGCTTAAGTCTTAATAAGTATTTAAGATTGACAGGAAAAGTTTATAACCTAAAAGAATTCTCCAGTTAATTCTAATTTTAAAACTTGCATCACTACAGCTAAAGCATTACATTTGACCAGATCTGTTTACGGTATTCCAACTATACGTAAAGATATTGCGCCTTTTACTATTATTATTATTATTACTATATTTTCGTACAGTACATATTAATATAATTGTTTCTCATATAGGCAAACAACCCCAGTACTTGACTGGTACTTTATTTTATCGACCCCAGAAGGATGGAAGGCAAAATTGACCTCGGTGGGATTTGAACTCGGAGCGCAATGAGCCAGAACGAATACTGCAAGGCATTCTATCCGATGCGCTAACGACTCTGCCTCTGCAATTCACCGTGAGTATCTATTAATATAATAAACAGTTTTTATTTTCCATTCTGTTTGTCTGTCCCCTGAAATGAACTAAATGACCAGTCAGTGAATACAATGTCAGCCATTATCTGCCCACTGCAAGGGGAAGGCCTCCCTCAGAAGGTACCAATTGTTCCTATCCTGTACCAAAAGGTCAAATGACCATTCAGCCGACCATCGCTCACGTTCAACTATTTTCTTCCCCCACTCACCCTCCCATCACTAACCTTCAACCTTATTTCTCAAAATGTTATCCTTTACTCCAAAATAATTAAATACACTCTTTTCCCTCTTAAAGAATTCTCCTCAGTTGTACGGCCACATTGGCACTCTTTCCGTGAAATGAAGTTTTTCATTTTTCTCTATAAAAAATTATGAAGGGGTTACTCTTATATTATATCGTATAGTCTTATATTGGTTTAATATGTATTTCATTGATGTTGTATTAGTGAGTAGAAATGTACATAAGTCTAACTGTCATAAGTTTAACTAAAT
>JAOPJM010001463.1:23290803-23301322 GCA_027124095.1 Muusoctopus leioderma | reverse complement strand
TAAACAGACGCCCGGCCGTTCAGTGATTCAGTGTTGGTGACAGGAAGAGCATCCGACCATAAAATTCTGCCTCAAGAAATCTCCGTCCAACCCATGCTAGCACTGAAAAACGGACGTAAAAAGCGATGATATATATATGCAAATGCAACCTCTACTAATTCATTACAATATACAATACCAATTGTCAATGTGAAACGCTATCTTTAAGATAGCATGTTCGTGCTAGTATATATATATATATATATATATATATATATATACATACACAACGAGCTTCTGCAGTTTCCATCAACCAAATTCACTCATAAGGCATTGGTTGGCCCAAGGCTATAGTAGAAGACACTTGTCCAAGGTGCCATGCAGTGGGACTGAACACAAAGCCACGTGGTTGTGAAGAGAACTCCTTAACCACACATCCACATTGTATATATATTATACATATTGTATGTATCATATATGTATATATAATATAAATATAATTCACATAGACATAAATTCATAGCACCAACTATCTGCTGAGTTGTTATGCACTCTCGGTGATTAACTATCTCTTTTAGATGAATTAAGATTGTACTGCCTAAGTTTTTGTGCATCTGTCTACTATATAGCTCATATTCCCCCAGTAGAGCATCTGAGGATATTTTCTGTTACCTTTCTACGACATTATTTCTTGGTGATATATAAATTGACTGTTCATGGCTTGGTCTATTCTTGATTGATATACGAACCATTTGTGATGTAAACAACTGCTATATATTGTGTAGCTAAATGAGTCACTGTCTTTAGTTCAACAGCGGCTGATGAGATGTATAGTTACCAAAACATTTAGGTGTCCTGCGAGGTAAATTGAGGTAAATATTCCATATTTTCTTTATATAGTATATTTGAGGTCCCTTCTTCCTGTTTGTTTATTTCACATAAACATAAATTCATAGTACTGACTACTTGCTGAATCACTGTGTGCTGTCAGTGATTAAATTTATGAACTGAGATTATACTTCCTAGGTTCATGTATGGGCATCTACTACTATAATATATATATGTGTGCGTTTGTGTTTATTTGTGTGTGTGTGTGTGTGTGTGTGTGTGTGTGTTATGAAATATAACCTAATATACATACAAAGATGTATATGCAGAAGTACGAATATTAATATAAAAATAAATACCAAATTATCTAAGACACGGCACTGTTCTGATTGCTAATTCAATCTCACCAGTAGTGGAAAGACTTGTATACACATAGCAGTCTTTTAATTACAATTGTGTGTTATTGGATGCTATTAGCATTGAGGCAGTAAGGATGTTACGAAACACTGTTGCTGCTTGGCAATTGAATCTTCCAGACTACAAGCATGGAAACTGCAATACACATGCAACTTATGTATATGTTCTATACACAGACAATGTTCTACCAGTTTATAAACTAGGAGCTTAATATTTATATTTCCCAATATATCTTTTGATATATATTTATGTAATAGATACAGAGTGCTGAATACTCTGAAAAAGAGCTAAAATAGTGTAATCTAATATACATTCAAGAATATTCACACAAAATACACTTGGAAGTACGAATATTAATATTAAAATAAATATAAATTTGCCACAGACACAACACTGTGTTTCACTTGCTAATTTAATCTCATCTGCATAAGAACGAGTTGTATACATGTGTACATATAGCAGTATTTTAAATACAGCTTTATGCTATTTCATGTCATTGGTGGTGAAGTAGTAAGGCTGTTATTATGCCAACCATTGTTACTACTTGGTAATTGAAATTTTGGGACAACAAGCATGGAATCTGCTATATACACACAACTTGTCTATACAATATGTTATATACATAGAGAGAGAGAGAGTGCTTTACTGGTTTAAAAACTACGAACTTAATAATATATTTATCCATATATCTTTTGATGTCTTTATGTAATAAATATAGTGTGCTCAATAATCTAAAGTCGAGCTAAAATAATCTAATCTAATATGCATGCAAGGATATAGAAGCAAAATACACTTGGGAGTACAAATATTAATATTAAAATGAATATAAAATATATTCAGAATATATGTATCAAACTCCTAGTTGTTAAACAGGTAGAGCACACTTTATGTATAGAAAATATTATACATGTTTTGTGCATGTGGCAGATTCCAGCCTTGTTGTACTGAAGATTCAATCGCCAAGTAGCAATGGTGGTTGGTATAATAATAGCTTTACAACTTCACAGCTAATAACATGGAGTAACTCAAAGCTACATTTAAAAGACCTCAACAAGTACACAACTGTTTCTCCACTGATGAGATTAAATTAGAATCGAAACACAATGTTGTATCTGGAGTAAATTGATATATATTTTATTAATAATTGTACTTCCTAGAGTCTTTTTTATGAATATCCTTACATCGATATAATATTGCATTATATTAGCTCGAATTTATAGTACTGAACACTGTATGTATTGTATTAAGATATATCAAAAGTTGTATTGACGAATATATGCATTAAGCTATTCATAGAGAACTTTCTATGCATAGATCATTTTATACATAAGTTGTGGGCTTATAGCACATTCCATGCATATTGTCTGGTAGATACAATCACTGAGTGGCAACAGTGGTTGGTATAACATAACAACCTTACTCACCACTAATAACACAGAATAGCTCAAAGCTGTATTTTAAATAATGCTGTATGTACACAACTCTTTCATCCACTGATGAAATTGAATTAGCAACCAAAACATGGGTGCCAAAAATTGATATTTATGTTACTATTAATATTAGTACTTCTGAGTATATCTTTACATGTATATTAGATTACATTATTCTAGCTCTGCTTTAGAGTATTGAGCACTCTGCATGTATTATAAAAAGATATATTTAAAGATGCATTGAGAAATATATATATGTAATATATATTTATTAGAATATATCTTTTGTCGTCAATGCCTATTCTTGAGAATTTACTTTCTTAATACCTACTGCCAATCCTGAGTATCTAGGCATGGCCCATGCCTGGTCGGTAATTATTGTCATTGGCCAATATGCAGGCACTAATTGAAAATAAACATCTAATTGAAAATAAATCTGATACGACAACAACATAGCTAAGATTTTCTGCGACATGCCTAGGAGATTAAAGTGAATTTACCAAGATTCCATAATCAAAGTCAAAAGAAAATCTATGCAATTTGATAGGCATCTCGGTATTTTATAATTAAAACATTGCCCAGAATGAAGTTAAAAATCTATCAAATTGCTATGACCTCAAAATAGAAATTGTTTCAACGAAAAAATATAATAGAAATAAGCAAGATGAGGAGAATGAGAATACAATGACACCAATGTTATTTGGTGTACTGATAAAAATCATTAAAAAATGATAAAAACTGTAAACACCATACTATGGCTCATATCTTCCTACAATCCCAAAATTAGCTCTTCTTGACACCATGCATCCTACATATTAAGCTCTCCATACAATAACATATTCTACACAATTATTTTCCAATGCTATAAATACTTTCACAAGAGAATACTAAAACAACACCAACAACAAACAATAAAAACCAATCCAACAATGCAGAATATTAGATATAACACAAATATATCTCCAATCCTTTGAAACCTGTGCTTCATGCACCTAAAGAACACAGAGGTACAGTAGTAAATTTGTGCAATATTATTGAAAAAAATGCTTTACATTGAAGTATATCCTACAAACACAATTATTTTTATAAATGCAATTCTTTTCCATAAAGCTTGCATTGAAAAGAATTAATTCTATTGAACATATACTTAATCAAAATATACATGGTTTCCTAAATCTTCAGCCAGAGTTATAATAATATGGTTAATTCTGCTTTCTTGCAGTTAACAGATTTACAAAAATAACATTTTCCTTGAAAGATTCAACACCAAACTGCAAACTGTTCACATAAAACAGTCTTCTGAACATTATGCTTCTCTCATATATATATATGATAGATAGCAAGTAGCCATATTAAAAACTTTGAAAATTTTTAGAAACTACAAAGTAAGATTAAAACTGAGAAAACATTAAAACTGACTAAACATTAAAACTTAATTTATAATTGTATCAAGTTTTAATGGCAACATAATTCATATAAATTACGGAATATAAAAATACTTCATGCAAAACAACTTCCAAAAATAAATGCTTCAAGATATGGAAAAATCACAAGGGAAAACAAACTCACAGTGTATCATTAAGTTAAAAAAACAATAACAATAATAATAAAGGTAGGAAACAGAAATGAACATAGAGGTCATCAAAGCATTATTTATATCCAAATGAAATTTTATTTGGAATAATACGTGACAGATATTTGCTCTATGGCAAAAAGTTTATTTAACTATAAGACCACATATAGATAACATTAAACTGTTAAACAGAAGGAGAGATATTCTAAAAATTAACAAAATAATTATAGTCAAATGAAAACAGATAAAAAGAGGAATACTAAAAGAACAGCTACTCAACAGGAAATTGGACCTGAATTGAAACTCATCGACAGACAGTAGGGGACAACCAGTAACAGCACTAGCAGTAAGTAGCAACAAATATGACAATGAATAATCCATAGAAACAAATAATTGTAAAGACATAGTAAACTCCACACTGCACACACTTGGTAAAACTCATCCAAAAAGCCATCCATGTGCTCTCCACCAGGATCACCACCACAAATAGATATGCAAACCAAGTGTAAAAGCAGCTCTGATCACTTCAAACCAACATGGCCACCAGACCTGACAGCGTTTGTTCCATTCTCCTTAAACCATGCAGCCCAGAGCTTCCCTATCTTCACCAAACACTTTAATTTCTTTCTCTGTCTTTGAAACCATGCTATAGTGTGTTCCATTCTCAAGAAGGGCAACCCATCTGATTACACCAATTATCGACCTCACATCAAACATCTCAAAGGTGATGGAGGGAGTTCATTAATAACCACATTCTCCAACACCCTGAACCCTCTCCCTCCATAATGACCACTAGTACAGCATATGTAAAACCATATCTACTGGAGCCTTACTCTCTTATGTTACACATCAGTGGCCCCCAGCTCACTAGAAATTTGATGCAAACAATGTTATTGCACTTGACATCAGCAAAGCATTCAACTGAGCCTCAGATATAAATCTTCTACCTAAACTGCCTGCCTATGTGCTCCATCCATTTCTCATCTCTTGCATTGGAGGCTTCCTGTCAGATTGCACCATTGCAGCATGCGCTGACCAACACTGTCAACTCTGGTGTACCTACACTCTTCCGTGTATACATCAACAATCTACTTCCCTTCAATTTCAACAACCTCCACTCCTATGCAGATGATGTCACCCTTCACTCCACCCAAACCTTCCACACCTAAGTGTCATTCATATGTTCCCTAGACACCTTGCACTAAACCCGCACTGACTCCATGAACAGGGAACTCAAAAACATTCTCCAATGGGATTATGTCAATTTTTTCTTCTTCAACAGCACAAAGACACAATGACTACACATATCAAGAAAACAATCTTGTATACTCTACCCTAAATATGAACAACACATAACTAGAACTGTGAACATCACTACAAAAGCTATGGCTCACCATCACAAATGATCTCTCCTGGCAGTCTCACATCCCCAACATAGCAAAGACTGCATCACAAAGATTGACCGCCTTTGCAGAGCTAGAAAATACTTCAGTTCATCATCCAACTGATTAACATGACGTCAGTCACCAACACACTCCTTCTTCTGGCCCACAGACTTACTGTCTCCTCACTCTGCCTCTACTACAGTGGATCTGCCCCTTGGCCTATCTGATCTCATGCTACTTCCACTCAAACCTACAAGCTGCTCTAGATGTAATAAGAGAAACGGAAAGTATAAATGAATTTGTTATAAACCACCTAAATGTATGCAAAAATTTACATAATACATAATAATGGAAGAAACTAGAATTGATATAGATAAACAAGATTTGAACCAGTCAGTAAGGATAAAATACAAAAGGACATTAACTGAAGAAGACAAGCCATAGTAATATTACCCCAAGTTAAAAAGATAAGAAAGCAAAAATATGCAAAAAAATATGAATTCAAAGATGAACAGGAAGTTGACGAAATTAAAGACATTCTTATTCAACAGGTAAAAGGGTTGAGATGAGAATAAATAATTCAAACAAAACAAAATAAATGTTCATAGAAAATGAAAAAAAAAAAAAATTAAATCAAGTTAAACAAGTATTGTGCCTCTTAAATGCTTCTTAAAATTTAGTGTAAAACAAAAAAAAATAATATTATGTTTTATTATTTGATTGCGCTTCAATTCATATCATGTAATTTTCAATTTATTTAGCTCCAAAATATATCTTATGGAAATGTAATACAAAAATTCAATTATAAGTTGCATTGAATGTAGTTGAAATGTTTATTGCAAATTATATCGCAATATATATGTATGAAAACTTTACAATTTGAGAGAAAAGTTGATAACAAGTGAGGTGAATCAAACCATATCTTTCCTGCTTGTCAAGTTATTACACTTTTTCTTTGAATTACAATGCTTAATATACATATATTATTTTGTGTTAAAAATATAAGTTATTGGCAATTTGGAGCTGCAGAACATGTAAAGAAAAATCCACCTAAATGTTATCAAAAATCAACAAACATTAACTAATTAAAAGGAAGAATGAGAGTATAATTATAGCATCCAGTAATATGAGAATAAAATAAATTAAGGAAATATATAAAGAAATGAGCCTGTAGATGTAAGGCGGCAAGTGTGAGATGACTATCAGGCAATGTATTCTTCATTGTTTCTAGATCAGATTTCAGGGAATAATAATAAATGAGATTTGCTTCAGAAAATGAGTATTGTGAAAATTAAATTAAAAATATCATTCAAATACAATTCTCAAATGTTCCAATTCAAAAAAACCTTGTAATTTGATTGAAATTATAGCTTTGAAAAGTGCAGCTAGTTGGGAGAGCAGGAAGCCAGCTTCTTTGTTAATAACAAAAGGAACGCTTCTTATTTAAAATTAAACTCAGCAGCTGTAATGTAGGTCTATACCAAGTTCATTGTCTTCTCAGGTTATTTATTTTCTCATGAAAATGTGCTTTTATAAACTTTATATTATATATGCACACAAAATGTAACCATATCTAAATTGCAAAATAATAAGAAAATTTCTGATAGTATCTACATAATGTAATTACAATACACCTGGCTAACTCAGTTGGTAGAGCACATTGCTGTTCACAATATAATATAGAAACATCACCTTTATGATCTTATTGAAGACTAATAGAATAAAAAATAATACTTTTGTATTAAAATACTAAACCCTACACTGCTAAACTTCACAAAATACATAAAGGCTATATTTTTGTAAATTTTCTAACTGAGGCAATCATTCAGAATTTTATAAATGTTTCCATGATCTTGCTTGATACTATACTGATGCAACTTCTTAAGTAACAATTTATTTTTGCTTTGTGGCAATCATATCAATTTCGTATAACATTAGCAAGAGAAATTTAATCACTGGACTGGTAAAATGTAATTTATTGATTAATTCTTTTCATAAAGCATAGGAATGTTGGATATTTCATAAAAGTTCTTATTTTTACATATTTATTTATGCAAATGGATATCACTATTTTGCTGTTGAGAGATATGACCTTCATCATGGAGATCAAAGAAATTATTAATGTCTAACTTTATACTTTTAATAAAATGCACATTTGTTTTTCAATTTTATTTTGTTATTTAAGATCTTATATTAAATTATCTCATTCATATTTTTAATTTTGATGAAAATATTTTCCTCAATTCAAAATATTTCAATGATATGACAAAAAGATTTAGCAGCATAATATCCATTGAATTTTATTAAATCTAAAGGTTATATATTTATCAGTGCAGATGTACATTTAATGATATGTTATTCACTACATTAAGAATATTGTTTAAATTGCTCTCTCCTCATTGATTAAAGAATTACCAATGTATTTACTATTTATTTAATTTTTTGCTTGATTGTTTCACATCCATTTTGTTCAGGTAGCATAAGTGATATAGTGTTTGGTAGATTAATCATTTCTAAAGGTGGATATCCTTCTTACTGTGAGATAAGGGAGACAAAAGCAGATTTATGGACCTGTTTTCAGAGAACAACACAATGGCTCTAGAACTTATAATCATGTGATCAAAATGACAACTTAATTGCACAAACATCGTCTGTCTTTCATAGGAGTCACTAATATACTACTCACTATGTTAAAACATTTCTAAACTCCATTCTCTCTTCTATTCATAATTTTACTCAATAATCTAATTTCTTACAACAGACTCAGTATTGCTTAATGCTTACTGATTTTCACATTTCTTTTAATGCAAAAAGTTAATATAACAGATTTTAATTTCATCATATCATTGAAGACATCAATCAATTTTAATAAAATTACCTAAGTTGAATTCTTAGGTTATAGTAGACAACTTGACTTTTCAATGTTTTGTTTGCACTTTTATGATCTACTTTTCACATATAACCTCTTCATTTTGTGAAAATCAATTTAGAAAATTATTCTGTCAACTACATACAAATTCTGTTTATAATAGTAGAGAATTTTGGTCTTGGTTATGCTTCACTGAAAAATGGAAAAAAAAAATGCCAAAATGTGTTTCACATTGATATTGCTTTTTGTAGCTTAACAGGATATCAATAAAATATATTAGGCGTAAACTGAAGCCAAAAATGAAACAGTTTGAAGTTTATTAGTATATATTGTTCAAATATGATCTGTTAAATCACACCCTAAAGCTAGTTGATAAATGAGTTCATAAATAGCATTAATCAGAAAATATATGATTGATAAAAACTTTAAAAAAATGTCTTTTGTGATTAAACATGACCAACATAGTGATATTTTTTATCAGGTTTATTGCTTGCTATTTATTAACTTTGCTCTTTCTGTCACTTTAAATATAATCATAAAACTTTCAATTAATAATACAAAAATATCGCCAAAACTTCTTTTTGATAATGATACATAAAATGATATAAAAAGAGGAATATAGAATATTAAATTATTCTTCATGTTATACAAAATATTAATGATGCATCTCATAAGATTTCAGTTATGAAGACAAATATTAAAGGAACATGGATTAAAAGATTTTATTTGATAGTAACTAAATATCTGAAAGTAATTTCAGCAGAATAAATAACATTATCATTCTACATGAAAATTCAGAGTCAGCAAGCAAACTGATATCATGAAATAAATAGGAAGTATATGCTATTTAGTTATTTTGTAAACATTAGGTATGGATAAGCTCATTAAATAGATATATCACTCTATATAAAGCACCAAATACATCTTAATATAATTGTGAAAAAAACAATATAATTTCTTTATATCATATTTTATTAAATAAAACATAAGCTCATTGGTTGACATTTGGTTGGATCATCTATCCTTATCATCATCTATCATTTTAATATACATTTTAAAAAAACTATAATGGACTGGATTAGTCTGCAACATGGCAAATAACCATTTAGTGTCATCTTGGTTGCGAGGGCCAAAATTTTGAAATTTGACCTCACCATTTCTTCCCAGAACTTATTATTTATTTGCATTACATACCAGTCTCTTCAAAATTAACCAGCTGATACCTTTAATGCTCAACTGTGCTCTATACTTGATTAAATTTAATGTTTCTCATCCAATAATTCATATTTGATTCATTCTGTCTAGCCTCTGCAGATTTTCCACATTTAATGTTTAAGTATCACTACGATGTATTAAACTTTTTATTTATGCTTCATATATTCTGTCTTTTCCAGAAATATAGAAACCCTTTCTAGCTGACAGAGGTAACGCTCTCTGAACCTCAACCACTAACTTTCTGACTCTACTTTTACTACAATAACCTTCACCAATAATTAGGTACCTAAATAATAGAAATTATCAACTATATCTAATTACATATATGAGCAGTTTATGGAATTTCTTTCATTGCTCCTACTGCTAACCACTCTTGGGCCTCTGATGTACTGTTTCCTTATCAGTCAGCCAGAAATTCTTCAACACCTATTGTATACACATTGTTTCCTTGAGTATTAAGTTCATTCGAACTCCTTTTCTAAATATCAAACAAGGCCACTTTCCAAATGACAGGGATTAGTGATCTCTATTTCTAATTAATACTTTGGTCTTTGACATGTTGATATTTACATTTTCGGATTCTAATGCACTCTAATGGAAATGTTTTGCAGCTGTTTGATCGATTCTACAATGAGAACCAGGAAGTGAGAATATAAAAGTTTGCAAGATCATTTTATTCATATTAAATCTGTAAAAATTCTAAGATGACATATTGTTAATCAGATGTAAATTCTATATAATGACAACCTCTCTAGTGCTGGTGTCACGATAAAACGCAGCCAGTACGAGACAACGTAGGGTAGAGAGGGCTCTTTAGTTGTGC
>JAOPJM010001463.1:23219376-23230159 GCA_027124095.1 Muusoctopus leioderma | reverse complement strand
CACCAACTTCACCTCTCACCCTTCTACCCCCCCCCCACCACCACCACCCAGCACAAATAGACTTCATCATACACATTATAACTGAAAAGAATTTAGAAATTACTTCTGAAACAGATGTCTAATAATCTGGTGAACTAATATTCAAAATGTACTTGGTTATATATTCTATTGTAGTATGTTATACTGTATATATGACACCAAATTTTAAACAATAGGCTAAAAACTAAAATTATTTCATGTAAACATTGTTATGTTGTCCAATATTGAATATATTCAATCAATTAAAAATCCATTGTTCACAAGATAATAACATATTATGAACTTAAAGCAATGCAAATCATGAAGACTGAATTATATTCCAAATTGCAGAAAATGTAGTAGATAGTATTATGTATTTGATAAGATAAAATGTTAGTTAAACAATAATTAACTTCACAAGTTAAAATAAAGCTGTTGAAAATTGAAATGATTCTTTCTAAGTGTAAGTTCAGAGTAATTTTAATTTTCTCTTTTAAAAATGAAACACAATAGCTGAAAATGGGAATAGATAATCAATGTCTTTCCATATAAAATATGAACTTTTCCCATTGTTTACTAAATTGTTTAAAACACAAGGAAAAGTCTTTAATTAAAATAAAATAATTGAGACTGTATTTAGTTTTCCACTTGTAAATTTTGAATTAAATTCTGCCAGTCAATTTTACCTTTCATTTCTTCAGGATTAGTAAATTAAATACCAGTAATGCACTAGGATTCAATAGACTATACTCCCTCTAGACTTATGTCTAACTGAAAAAATTGATATTTTCATAAGTTTACAAGGATATCCTAAGTTCATAAGGATAACAGATATAGCAAGTCATGAAGTGCCTAGAATTTGAAAATATTATATCTGGTTGGTGTTGGTTGTCTAGTTCAAGAAGACTGGGTATCCCATATCTCAGCTTCAAATGTTATTCATTTACATTATCTTCAAACAGTGTTCAGTTTGGTGAGATATAAAGTGGTTGTCTGAATATGTTCTACTTTGTTTCCTGTACAGTCTGTGTTATCATGGAGTTAAAAGGAAAGCAAAGTAGATTCAATCAGTATACAGTAGTAACAATTTTTCAAAATTTTTTATAGTGGATTGAGAACTCAGCATAGGATTTCGATCAAGAAAAGAAATTTCCATCTGTTTTATTGTGTATACTGTTTTTTGTGTTTGTTGATGGAACAGACAGTAAGTTTCAGTAGTGCTGAAGTGTGTTATTGGTGTTGTTGTTATTATTTAATTCTAAGCCAGCTCAGATTAAGTAAGACCAATGATCAAATGCATTCAAGTTATGACCATCCAGTTTTATTTTCAGGAAAATGTACCCCA
The DNA here is from genome assembly GCA_027124095.1 of Muusoctopus leioderma. Lineage (NCBI taxonomy): Eukaryota > Metazoa > Mollusca > Cephalopoda > Octopoda > Octopodidae > Muusoctopus > Muusoctopus leioderma. Next base: position 23,228,796 of record JAOPJM010001463.1, on the reverse strand, counting down.
GACTACATCATCTAATATGTCCCACAAGACAGTAGAGAGTGGTTTGCTGGCAATTTCACTGTTATTTCTTGAGATTGAAGATACTTCCTCATTGGCTCGGTGGTATAGTGTTAAATATCTCCACCTGTCAAATGTGTTATTAATGTATTTCCAGGAGCTGGAAATATAATTGCAAGTTTTACATGGGTTGACATGAATTTTATCCCTAACAAATGAGTAGCTCATCTTAGAATATGAGTATTTTGACCTTGATATGTAGATGCTTAATGAATTTTATAGCCATTTATGATGCAGAGAGATTTGTTTTTGAAGTGTATAAAATATAAATTCAACCAAAGATGTTATGCAAAATATATTATAAAGATGGTTTTATTCTATTATAATCACAGAAGAGGAAAATATATTTTCAACTTGTTAATAAAGTCATTTGACTATGACAAGCCTGGTCAACAAAAAGATTAAAGTTACATATAAAAGACCTTTAATTTTTGATGTCAAGAATATAAAAAAAACAGTGAAACGTCATTGAATTCAAAAAGAAACACAGCATTCTACCAAGCTATTTGTGCATCCATACAAGTGTGTCAATACAATGCGTGTGTTCAAACAAGTGAGTCTGTGTGACATGTGTACCATATACAAGTGAGTATGTATGATGTGTGTATCCATACAAGTGAGTATTTAAGATGTGTGCATTCATACAAGTGCAACTGTACAATGTGTCCATCTGTACAAGTGAGACTGTACAATGTGTCCAATAATGCAATTGAGTCTGTAGGGTGTTTGTGCTTATACAAGTGAGTCTTTATGTAGTGTGCATCCATACAAGTAAGTCTGTATGGTGTGTGTACCCATACAAGTGTGTGTGTCTGCACAATATGTGCATTCATATGAGTCCATAAGACGCGTGTGTGTATATATTTTATTTAGCTCTCCAGCTACAATGTGCTTTTTAAGAAGGTTAAGCTGGGAAATAAGTTAATATAGTTCTTTGTAGAAAGTTCTGACTGTGAAAGATGCAGCTACAAAATGCTGTCTGTTGCTGTAGTTGTTTGAATGAATAACTGTAATTGAAGTGGTGTCTCCATTGAGCTGGCTGCAGTAATAGCTTGCTGCAGTAATAGCTTGCTGCATAGCTATAATTGAAGTGTAGTCACCATTGAGCTGGTCACTGTTGGTAAATGGTGAATTCGAAGCTCCTGGTAAAAGCCAGTGTCTGAGCAGTTGTAAATGCCCGTCTGTTGCTGTAGTGGGTACTGCATAGCTGTTTTGCAATCTGTGTCATTGCTGGAACCATTTCTATGACTACTACTGATACTTTCTCTATCAACTAGATATGTCTGTTAATATAACATGGCACTAAACACTGATTGGTTGTCAAAAATGGTCACTGCTTCTGCAGTTGCCATTAGCTTCCACTGCTGTCAGTAAATAAGCATATCTACAAATTTATTCAACATCTATAAATCAAATCTGTGGGTGTGAGTTCATCTCGTTTACATAACACTAATGTAGTCTTCTCTTTTTCATAAGAGATTTGCTACAGATGATTTGAAATTTGCTGTGCTTATGTCAAAGTGAAGTAAGAAATTCATCTAATGGTGAAGTAAATGCCTAAGCATGAGGATATTAATATGGGATGAACTGCTTCACGCAAATCAACACATTGAAATTCATATGGAGAACCAGGACATGGATTCATTGGCAAAGCTTATTACGACAGTTAGAAGTCTGCACTGCAAACTGACAAAAACTTGTTAAATACATGCTTCTCTGGTTGTGTAAAGTGATAAGTTACCAATTTACAACTAAGTGAATGAATAAAGCAAGGATTAAGTATCTCAGCTTTGGACAAAGCTCAGAATTAATAATGATGTTTATCTATTCCAGCATGGGAAATGTTGATGATGACGATGGCAATGAAGTCGTTGATACAGATAATAATAATGAGAAGGAGGATCATTTATTTTGTAGTCTGTCACTCTATAATCTCAAGTAACTTTTAACATCCTGTAAAATATGTTCTATGTCCTGTAATGATCGAGCAGAAATTCCTTAAAAACGAGTTTTTGCAGTATATTTATTATGAAATTTACAGGTAAGAAACACAGGTTCTTGAGGTGTTTCCACACAAAAATATTTCACTTTCACCATATATATGGCTCAATAATTCATATCAATTTCATGATGTGGTATCGTAATAAACTGCATCTTACGGGATGTTAAGAGTTAATAAATGTTTAATGCTCTATAAATCTCTGAACAGTATAACTCACCACAAATATAACCATAACTAATTCCCAGTATACTTTTCATGTAAAGAAAACAAATGCTATTATTTCTTTACTGTAAAATCATAACTTTTCAATATCTGTAAATAATTTTATTTGGCTGATGAATTTTTACTAGACTTGTAATAGAAAATTGTTTATTTCCGCAGTCATAAGACAATTTCTATTAATAGGAAGCAAAGATAGAGGCTTCATTCAAATAGAAAATAGTCAATTGCTTCTAGCTAATTTTATTAACATGATTAGCAGAAACAAACCAATTATGATTAAACACTAATATTGTTATTTTCTTTCTTATTTATAATCATTGACACAGTTTTACAAATTTACCCACCTGTTCTCAAATTTTGACTATATGTCTCACAATAATTATAGGTTTGAGGCTGAATTGCAACATTTATTGACATTTGTGATGTTTCCAATTTAATTTCTTTATAGATTTCATGAAATAAAAAGTAGTATTAAGTGAGCACTGAAAATATGGATTAATATCTAATCTCAGATTTTATTTAAATGTTCTAAATTTTTATTTTGCTTTGAATTTGCTAAATTTTTATTGTGAGCAATTAAAGATATTATTGATGTAAGATCTCATTACACTACTATTGTTTAAATAAAATAATGCAATAGAATTAATAATTATTCACATTGTGGAAGGAATAAAAAATTTGTAAGAAAATAAGTCAATATATAGAACCCTCAAAAATCTAAATTTCATTTCATATTTCCAATTTTGGACAGCTTCATATTAAATGAATTTTAATTTTCAAGAAAATCTTTACAAATAAAAGATCTAAATCTCTGACTTTATAGCTGTGTAAACAAATTTCATTGCTTTTGTTCTAGTATTAACAAAAGATATTACCTTACATATTTTCAGTAAGAACACAAAAGAAGAAATTAGTGTTATGGGTTATTTAATAGGACTTTCATCATCATTGTCTAGCATTTTTATTTTTAGATATTTTTTTCAATATGAATATTCCTAACAATTATGTTTTAGCCTAGGAAATTTCATATATAATGAAAACAATGAAAACTTATTTCAAGTTCTTTAGATCACTAAACTCTTTTTCATAAATTTTTATTAGTAATAATGAATTGTGTAACCAATCTTGTTTGCTAAATTTTTGATTAATCTTCTATAGTTAAAATTTGAAAGAACATAATTGTTATAGGTATCAAAGTATAAACATGTGAAAATAATTAGTGATTTGAAAAACAATAGTAACATTTTTCTCAAAACATTAGCAAAACAATAAAACGTATTATGTGGAAAATTTAATAAGACACCATCCTATATAGTTTTCTATTTTAGCATGACTAACAATTTGTGTAACTATGAATATTTTTATGTGAACTGAAGGAGCCTCTCTTTCGTTACAGCTGGGTGCATTCCAAAGTTTAGCCATTGAAAAACAGTACATGAATGAAACTATTAGATTTATGTGTATTACCAAGCATCTTAACTTTAATCTTCGAAAGACTCATTCTAGATATTACCAACCCACATATACCTCTCTCCAAATCACAATATGGATTCAGATTATTACTCACAAACCTTGCACAATAAATACATGATGGCTTCAACAACAGCAAAAATTACAAACATATCCTAACAACCGTTGACATCCTCAAAGCATTTGACTTCATTCTCCGATACACACTTATACACAAAATGCTCAACATCTTATGAAATAATACAAAATGCTGGCTGGCAAACTACCTTTCAAATTGCCCAGCTTGTGCATTTTCTAAATGGAGTAACTCTAGGATCTCTTTTTAACTCACATCCACACGACCTTCCCACACCTCTAAAAAATATACACATAGCCTCATATGCGGATAAGACTCACATCCTCAAACATTTCTCCAGAAACAGCTACACAACTATTCCAACCTGTATCAACCACCTTGAAACCTGGCTCCAAAACAACAAAGTAGCACTTACCAAATCCACTCTCTGCCTACTTACCAGAAACACCAGAGAATATCAAATACAACCAACCATCCTACTCGACAACATAAATATACCACACACACAGAAAGCAATAATACTAGGACTTAAATACAACACGTTTACATTTACAACAAACATAGAATACATAGTATAATGAGCAAAACTTTGCACAAACATACTCAGAGCACTGAGTGGTACCCTATTTGGCCAACAAAAAGAAACAACAAATGAGAGGTACAACCAATACATTGATCCATCATGGAATATGCAAGACCAGCTTGGGACCAATCTCTCTATAACAAACCACAATAAACTACAGAGGACACAAAACACTATACTTTTGCATTATCACAGGTTGTACACAGACCACACCCATAGACCACCTATGCAAGGAAATAAAAATTCTAATGAATGAAAGATCACCTGGGTATTCAAGCAGTGCAGTTTGTTGTCGCTGTAAACTGCAAACATTACATGCATAATTACCCTCAAACTTCCAATACATTTACAACACCCCAGAATTCTACTACAACATGAGCTGATGAGGAGGACTATGTGTGGTTTCTCAATCTACTAGAAATAGCAGCTAAATTTCCTCAAATTTCCTCAAATTTCCTCAAATCACATCTGTCAAATGTGTCCTTTCCATCTTAATGGAAAGGACACATTTGACAATTGTAGTCCTAGATTCTCCTAAAGATACAGGATGGTCACAGCTAGAATGCCTTTGATCATAGATTTGCTCAAATAGAGCAATGACAACTACAGCATCATAAAAACACTATCTTCCCCTCCCCACTCAGCCCAGACAAACAAGAAACACATTCACTCAATAATATTTGCAGCATCAATAACATCATTATCCCCCCCCCTATGAAAGACTATGCTGGGATGTACACCACAAATGATAAGTGCTCTGACTGAATCAACTTTTCCTGCTTCTGCAGTGGCCACCTCCAGGATCTTCAGGTGTACAAAAATAGAATGGACAGTGAAGAGACTACAACATTTCCAAACTGCAACACTACCCACATACAATTAACTACTGTGTGCAGTATGATTCTCAGATAGGTAGCAGCATGGTATATCTGAAAGATGAAGAGATTCAAAGCCGTTCAGCTGACTACCTATGTACCATAGGGCTGCTTGATCAGAGCTGACCAGAGTCTATGTAACAACAACAATAATACATGGAGCATTATTTGCACTCAGGAAAAATATATTACGATAAAGAAAGGTCTAGACTCACCCAACCCATGTTTGCATGGAAAAACGAACTTAATGATGACAATCCTAATTGTCTTATCATTTTAAAGTACATTGGTATGACATATCACAACTCCTCTCTTTCCATAGCAAAAACTGTAGATTAACCCACTTAATATTGATAAAAACAGGAACTGAATTATATATCTCAGGAGAGGTGCTGATGAAGAGAGTAAAATAAATACAGAGAGAGAGCAGTTGAGCTTCTTAAAACAAACTCAGGAATACTATACATAGTGTTTGAGGATGACAACTAGAATTTCATCAAAGGTCTACCACTATTATTTTGAGAATGTAAATGATGCCATTGGTGTGAGAAAGTCTATAGTTTAGGCAAAGACCAGAGCTTAAAGAAACATTTTGAAAAGTGTATTCAAATAATCTAAGAAATATGTGAATGATAAGAAAAAATTAATTAAAGTAATTTTAAGACTATTTATTTCCCTATTAGGGTTTTCAAAAAAACAGAGATTATAAAAACACGAAATATAATGATGATGTTAAAACACAAGGAAAATGTTTCATTTATTTCTTCTTCCAGCTCTCTGTGTTTTGAGTTTAAATCCTGCCAAAGTCAACTTTGCCTTTCAGCCCTCTGGGCTCAATAAAATAAAGAACCACTCAAGTACTGAGGTCAATTTGATCAACTGTCCCCTGTCCTTAATGTGTGGTTTTGTGCCTATGTTAGAAATTATTTTTTACTACTTTTATATTTTGTTTTATTGAAATAAATTATAGTAAAAATATTTTGTCAATAAAAATAAGGAGATTTTAAGAAGAAATAGACAAGTAAATAGTTAACATTTTCATTTTTTAACTTCCTTTATCATTAACAATAGAAGAGAAAGAGCTAAATATGCTTTATCAGGTATGTAATATGAAGTTCAGAGATAGGCTGTGTGTAAATATTTAGGTTTTAATACCAAGTAAGATCTGGTAGGAAGTATTCAAATTATTCATTTTTTAATTTATTTACTAGGTCTTGAGAAAGGAACCATGCCCATGACATTCACAGGCCCTCCAAGACAGGTGAGATTGACGCCATTAACTTTCCACTTAAACGGTTGCAAGTAGACAACTGCAGGAAAGATATGAGCAGGGAGTGAATTCCAGAGGGCCAACGTTCTGGGAAGGAAGGACTGGGCGTAGTGGTTAGTGCAGGGCTTGAGGCGGAGGACACAACGTGGGTGATGAGAGGAGGAAAGACAAGTGAGTTGGGAGTGCCTGAGTGGAGGTTGGATGAGACCAGCCAGCTCTGAGGAGCTGAGGCCATAAATGTACTATATCGGCAGTTTGTGGAAAATTAAGTCATATTAAAATTAAAGTTTGTGATAAAAACCAAGGAAAGAAAATCAAATTCTACTAATAAAGACAGAATTCAACTTTTCTTTAAAATTAACTGATAAAAGATGTAAGAGAAAACTCTCATGCTATTATAAAGAAAAAACAAGGACATAAAAAGTTAAGTTATGCAAATATTTTCAATCAACTCATCTAAAATATAAACATATGGTATGATTCTAAATTCAATATTTTGATACTGAATTATAGATCGATAATGATTAGAATGTTTTATGTCAATCAATTTTATTTGTTTTTAGTACAAAATCTTAGCTTTATCGAGATATTTATGATATTTTTATTAATTTAAAATATCACTGAATTTATCCTATTTTATTAAGAACCGGACGTATCACTTTTTTATTTGAGTTAATTTATTTTCATTAGTGTATAAAAGTGAGGTTAAAGCAATTAATTTGCAAATCCTATTTATCTCTAGTAGATGTATTGTTTATGCAGTATGTATATATTTTTTCATTTGTTTACCTGACAAGTACTGATAGACATTTTAGATTCACCAAAACCTGTATAGTAATGGAATGAGTCAGTGAGAGGAATATAGGTGAATACATCAATTGGGCATATGTGGAGATGGCATAGAGTGAACACATTCAGGAGGATGGAGGTGTATGTATAAGCAAAGGATGAGACAAGAATAGAATATAGACTGAGTGAGCGATCAAGTGTTTAGAGAAAGTTGGGGTGTATGGATTTACCTTCTAGGTGGATGTTTTTTCTTGTGTTCCCTTTTAATGTGTTGTTGTTGACCTATTGTCAAAGGCATTCAGCCATGACCACAAAGTCTTATTTTCAGAATTGTGCTGCCTTTTTAAAAACAGTAGGGTATGGAATAAAGGAGATTTGGCTGTCATTTCTAGCAGATCAAGCAACCATGTAGTGACTCACTTGTTCACCCAAAGTGAAGGTACTTCAATGTATATTTAGCAAAAATATTCTCATCAACAGCAAATATTTCAGCTACATATGCATATTACTGTCTTTGCTCATACTTTAAAAGTTTCTGCATTGATAATTATAGTACTTGACATAATTGCTGTTAATAAATAATCTAATATTACTGCTGTCTATGATGTTTTTAGAGTGATATACAAATATCAATTCATTTGAATCTTCAAACAAATATAAGCAGTGCTATAACAATATAATTAACTATCAAGCATTTAGCATTAAATATACTATGCCTTGCAACTTCCTAAATAATTTCCAAAATGCATCCAATCATTTTTAATTGAATTGCTTAATATTTTAATTGTTTATAAAGATAATAAAATATGAATATAAGAGGAGTAAAATAAGTTAAAGGAACTTAAAACTGTCTTGAGAATTAATTAAAATCTGTATTTAAGAATCTCCTAAGTATATTTACCGTTTCAAAATATAATTGCAACACACCGACACGTGCATTTACGCATGTGTATATTTATATATATTTGAAAGAATAGAGACAATGTAGAGTAGAGAGGACTCTTTAGTCTTGCAGTAGACAAGGCAACTTCTCTAGTGTTGGCACCATGATAAAATGCACTCAGTACACTCTGTAAAGTGGTTGGCAAACAAACAGAAACAACGTAGGGTAGAAAGTACTCTTTAGTCTCATCGAGGACATGACAACATTTTGAGTGCTGGTACCACTATAAAATGTAAGTTGATGGTGTTAGGAAGGGTATCCAGCTGTAGTAACCATGCTAAAAATGCAATGTATGAGACAGACGTGGTCCACCGACCCATCTAGGAGGGCAGTAAATCTGAATAAGAACTCAATCAGACCATGATGACCCATCCATCCAATGCCAGCATAGAAAGTAAATGTAAAATGAAAAATGATGATGATATATATATAGGAGGAAAATAAGGTAAACTTACAAATATGCAGTCTTAGTAAATGCACATTTAGCTTTGCTAAGAAAGAGTAGGTACAGTGCTTAATCTACAGGTTTTTCATTCTGTGACCAGAAAATGAGATCTATCTGACTAGTTTCAAGTTTTAATAAACCCTCATTAGAGATTGGTTACACATTATTGATCACTAGAGGCTTATAGATATTCATAGTATACAGACACTCGGAGAGAAATAAATTGTTTTGTCTTATTTGCATATCAGTGCAAGCATTAGCAATGTGAATAAATTCATTAATACAATCATTGCACAGCATTGGGATATCCCAATGCTATATAGTGATATATATATATATATATATATATATATATATATATATATATCACTGCACAGGCAATATATATATATATATATATATCTAATTCCTGGATGTACCCTGTGTTTTTGTTGTTTTTTTGGATGTACCTTGTCAACTTTTTTGCATATATATCATCATCGCTTTTTCATCGCTTTTTTACGTCCGTTTTTCCATGCTAGCATTGGTTGGACGGAGTGAGAAATTTTTGAGGCAGAATTTTGACGGTCGGATGCTCTTCCTGTCACCAACACTGATCACCGACGGCCGGGCGTCCGTTTATGAGGAGACATAATAAACGCCCACCGTCGGTGTTAGTGATAAAGAGAAAGAGAGAGAAAGAGAGAGA
>JAOPJM010001463.1:23201694-23211856 GCA_027124095.1 Muusoctopus leioderma | reverse complement strand
GTGAGTGACTGAAGAGGGCTTTGCACGGTTTGTACTGCTATTTTGTCTTATTGTTTGTCTTCTTGTTGTTTTTGTTTCCCCCCTCCCATCGTTTTACGTGTTTTTACCTAATATATATATATATATGTATATATCATCATCATCATCGTTTTACATCCGTGTTTCCATGCTGGCATGGGATGGACAGGTGATTTCAGCCTGCGTCAATTCCTCATGGCAGTCACCACCCTCTTAGACGGGTCGGCGGCCCACGTCTCGCTCGTATGTTTCATTTGGCATGGTTTCTACGACTGGATGCCCTACCTATCACCAACTACTTTACAGAGTGTACTGGGTGTGTTTTATTGTGACACCGACTCTAGAAAGGTTGTCATGCCCATAGCACAACTAGTGATCCCTCTCTACCCTACGTTTTCACTTTACAGAGTGTACTGAGTGTATTTTATCATGACACCGATGCTAGAAAGGTTGTCATGCCATGCCTATGGCACGACTAAAGAGCCCTCTCTACCCTACGCTTTCTCCGCTCAATCACCAGACCACTTTACAGAATGTACTGGGTGCATTTTATTGTGGCACCAACACTAGCGAGGATATTCAGGCTGAGAAGTCATCTACTCTATAGAGCCTCTGCCCTTTGGAGGGCAGCAGTGATCTGAGAGTGTGAAGTAGAAATGGAAGTGTGTGTGAGAAAGAGGGTGATTTATGCATCCCAAGGGTGTGGAATAGAAACGGACGGGAGGGGTAAGTGGGTATGTACAATGAGAACCAATACTGAGTTGCACCCTGTTGTTTTCCACTAGGAGGGCAACAAAGGACAATGCAGGAGTGTAAACAAAGGAAAGCCCAGACCTCTGCATGGTGCAAATGAGTGGAGGATGGATTTGAAGGAAGTGTTCATATTTGCAAGCCATATTGCAATAATGAAGTAATGTCCTGACCTTATGGCATGGTCTGACTCAACAAAACACTCTTGATTGTTTAGTAGATAGTGCCTTGGGAAGGCAATATGGAGTGGGCACATGAAAGGAAGAGCCTAAAATATGAAGGATTTAGGGAATCATATGAGGAACGACAATGGCAATGTATGATGCTTTTCCAAAAGAGATGAGATGCTGTGAGGTTTTAGCTAGATTTACTATGTCCTACCTGCTGGCATTAAACTTAAGAAGTATAGCAGAGCAGTGATTTGTGAACTGTAAAGGGAAGCAGAAAATGTTTCATCATTAATATGGCAGAGGCATGTGACAGAAAGACCAAAGCTGAGAGAGCAAAGAATAAATCCTCAGTGAGCAGCAAAACAAAATGGTTGCAGTGGTTACAATTGCACCCAATTCATGTTGTGGATCTATGGATAACAGACAGGGAAAAAGCATGCTACGGTGTGAGCCAAAAGAACCTGGACATTGGACATTCCCTAGTAGTATCAATGCTACTCCTCACCACTGGAGGGGGACAATACTGTCGGAAGGTACCAAAACGGTTGCAATCTCCAGTAGACAGCTGATGAGGGGAGTTAACAGCAGTGCAAGCTGTATGTTGTATATATGTGTCTGTGAGTGTGTGGGTGTGTGTGTAACTGTTACCCAAAGAACACATGTCTGAGAAACAAATAAGCAAATTACCTGAGACTTGCATCCATCCCAAAATATAAAACAATTCTGATGTGTTATTGCAAAAACTTAAATGCGAAGATATAAAGATTCTGTAGACAAAATAATGTCAGAACAAGGTACATATATCTTCTTGGAATAATAATTTCCGAAAATAAAGAAACTATTGTACATATATAACCCCTCACACATTTATAGGATAAATTTAAATGTAAAATAGGGGAAAGATTATAACTGAAGAAATCAGAAAGCCTTAATTAGATGAGAAATGACAATTTATTGAACAGAAGAATAACTATGATGGAGTTTTTTATTCATTTTATTTTTTATAAAAGGCAATGTGAATTGCAGTGGAAACTAAAGAAAATCAAGACTGGCACACTAACTGAGATTTGATCTATATCCTTATCACAAACTTCAATCCTTGCAGCCTTTCCTAAAATAACTTCATCCATCTTTTATACTTCATTGAAATAAGCACATTTCAGTCATACACATGACAGTGGCATGGTGGATAACAATATTGAACTTAGAGAAAAGATTCTCTTGAGTGTAATCACATTCTTAAAATTTCAATAACTATGATATTTTTTTCTGATTTAATTTTACCCATGATATTTTTATTATATCAAACATTTTTATCTTCTTCCTTTGAATATTTTAGTTATATATGTGATTGTAAGCAATACTGGTGAGGACACGATTAAAACACATAGCTTTCAATATCGGCTGATATATATTATACAAAAGAATAAATAAATTGTAATGCATCTTGAAAGATATCTATTTCACTGAAACCAAGCATTGCCAATCTTAAAAAGGTATTAGGCAATAATTTACTCTAAAATAAAATAAAATAGCTGAAGAAATTAGCTATAATTGTAGACCATTTGACTAAAATGTTAGTAAATTGTTTAGGCAGCTTCTAAGCCATTACGAAATGGTGGGTGAATTGAACCATATATGTCCAAGAAGTTCGTAAAAAATGAATAATTTATAAAGACCCCAAAGCAGCATAATCAACACCAGGAGCAGAACCGACAGTAACAATATAAAATATGACAAGAAGTTTAGGAAATGACTGTCTTTATTGGTAATTTCAAGCCAATAAAGAAATTCCTCTTTCATTCAAAAGTAAAATGAATTATTCATTTATCAATAGTTGTATATAATGACATTGATATGTGAGCCATAAAGACTAAAGATTTCTAGGGAGTTAAGAAATTAGTACAATGCACTAGATGCATATCTGAATACGAGCTAAAGTCTGAATTTGAAAACAGCTTAGTATATGACATCGATTGTTCTGGCTTTGATACAGATGTAATTATTATGTTTGTTGTAAACTGAATGATATATATTATTAAATGATAATGAATTAGTAAAATTTCGAAATGGGTACTTTAAATGTTACATAAGGGAAAGCTTGATTAAGTTACTATCAAAAGGTCTAAGTGGAGAGAAAAAAATGGAATTTTAATGGCTCATAGACAAAACAGATATAAAACTGTTTGTTATATTAGATACAAGGTGGTGAATTGGCAGAGTCGTTAGAGCATCGGAAGAGAATATTTTGCAGTATTCTCTCCGGCTGTCTGCGCTCTGAGTTCAAATTCCTCTGAGGTGGACTTTGCCTTTTGTCCTTTTGGGGTCGATAAAGTACCAGTCTAGTACTGGGGTCATTTCTTCCTCTGTCACTTTCTTACTCTCTTTCTCTACCTCTCTCTCTTTCTGGAAGAAATCAGCTGCCAGACCTGGAAAGAGATGGGCTCCGCCAGGTTTAAATACCCAAGATACGCCATTGGTAATGACAGCACCCCTGCGACTCTACCAGGAGTTAAGGGACAAGAAAAAGAAAAAAATATTAAATACATAAATATATGTTCATTAATAGAAAATGCTATTAGTGCTATTACTTTCAATATTACCCAAAGATTATATTTATTTACTTTAAACCGAAAGAAGTAGAAATTATAAGAAGTTATTTTATTCTATGCATCATTGCACAGAATTAAAATAATCACATTAATCCCTCATGTGAGCCCAAAATAACAATTACTAAATGAAAATTACAAATTATTGTTATGATAAAGATAGATTCTACTTCGTTGCAGCAGAATGATTTTATTAAATATTAATGATTACAGGTACTTTAGGGGGCTATCTGTTATCAGATTGCACTTTGGCTTTTTTCAAATTATTCTAATAACAAAGTGATTGCCTGATGAAACAAATTACTATATTTATCTGAAGAAACTTCTTTTACTTAATTTAATTAAGCTTTAAAATAAATTGAAGCTAGATATCTAATGATTACTATAGCGTTCTATCTTTAATTAGATATTTAGGAATTACTATAGAAAAGACTTAAATATAACTTGCAATCAGTTAACACACAGCAAATTACTATTTTAATTAAAGTTGAAAGCAGTTTTCTTTTAATTGATTGTGGTTTGAGTAAAAAACATTTCTTTCTTCTTGTTTTATTTGAATAACTATTACTTAAGTAAATCTTTACAAATAAAAATGTTCACAGTGACAACATTATAGTATACTCTCAAAATGTTCCTTAAAATATATACAGTTGCATATCATCATTGTTTTAACTTCTATCTTTCCATACTGGCATAGGTTGGAAAGGTCTAAAGGTCTTCTGCATAGCATATCTATCTATCATCACTCTTCATAATCCTTTGTCACAAAGACCAGCATCCTGAGATCTAACCTCATTTCTTATGTTTTTCTCGACAAGACAGAAATGATGGTGCCATTTGAATGTGAAGATATAAAGACTCTGGAGACAAAATAATGTGTGAACAAGTTTCAGATATCTGCTTGGAATAATTTTTGAGATGAATGAATATGCTCCAAACTCTCAAAAGGAAACACATCTGTTCTAAACACTAATCTATACCTCTGACCTCCATATTGAGGAGAATGATTATTACTAATTATATCCTACAAACTCTTCTCTCTCTCTCCCTCTCTCTCACTCTATCTATCTATCTTTCTCTCCCCGTTCTCTCTCTTTATTCCATTAGTACTATTCAATATTCCTTTTAAAAAAAAGAATACTTCTCTCTCTCTCTCTCTCTCTCTCTCTCTCTCTCTCTCTTTCTATTCCATTAGTGCACATCAATATCCCTTCAAAAAAAATAAAAAAGAACACTCATTCCAATGGGGAAAATGGTCTGATCAAATATGTCTGCGTCATTTGTTTCAAAAGGAAGCAGACATATTTGATCAGGCCATTTGCTAACAAGAGAACAAACCTTCTCAAATATGATCCACACAAACTGGTATTGATTATCAAGGGGGTTGTTGAGTTGAAGATAACCACCAAATTGAAGAATATACTTGATGAATATAAGAAAAAGATATAATTTTAAATGCCTTTCTAATATGCAGAAGGAGCACATTAAATAAAAGCAGCATTTATAAGCTTGGTATATAAGTTAAAAACGTGGTGAGCTGCTGAGATTAGCAATAAACAGCCTCTAGAACTGAGATTATAGGTGGAGTAGACTGTATTTTATTAAAATAAATATGTATTACATTTCCTGGGAAGAAATGTTAGTAGATGAAGGGAAAAAATGGTTTACCTTTTTCTATTTAAACATAAATTTGTCAATATTAAGTGATTATATTTCTGGTCTGCATTTACTGAATTTAATGAAGTATTAAATTAAAAGATTTTAAAAGATACATAACTACAAATTAAATCACTATTTTTAGGTAAATATTGTTAGCTAAACTTTTTATCATATTTACTTTTCATATTATCCCATAAAAAATTTAAAATAAAATATTTTAATTAACTTCCAAGTGTGCAGGAGTAATTTTCATATAAGAATCAAATTAAATATGTGATGTATCAACCTAACTAAATTTCAATTTCTTTGTGCATTGAAGGATAAATATTAAATGCATACATACATACACACACACATGCACACACATACACACACACACATACATACATACATACATACATACATACATACATTAAGATCATTCATTGCATGAATTTTGTTTGCTTTCAAAGAATTACAGGTAATATTTATAAAATAGCTAATTTGTATTATCTAAACGAATAAATGTAACTTGTGATCTGCCATAAGCTAATTGATTTTAACGATAAATGAATAGAAAAAGATCTTCTCAATAGAGATTGAAGGGATTTAACAAAACAAAAATAATTATTTCTCAAACAATTTCACATACAAGTATACTGGGTATCAAATATATTTTCAAGATTTGATGACAAAGCAACTTTGCTTATATCACAATATTATAAAATTAGACTGCCTAATTTTAAATAATGTAGACAAAAACAAAGTCATGTACCTTCTACTGTTCAATACTTTGTTCAAGCTGAACATAGATGGTAAAAAATGATATTATTGTACTAAATGAAGATGGAAATACTTGTTTGTAGCAAGAATGATATCGAATACAATCAAAATATAATATCAATTAAAATAATGTATGGAGTGGTCTGAAATCCAATGTTAGTATTCTGCAAATATTGCAACTAATTTCATTTATTTTCTTCCTGAAATCACATAAATGAAATGATTATAAATACTCGTATTTTGCAATAATATCTCATTTTCTATGCAGACCATTTTAAATTCTGAAAAACAGAGCATGACCTTTGTCCTTGATATCTTTGAAGTTTTTACTAAACATTAACTTAGAAATGAGAATTTAATGAACTAACAGATGATGTTAACCTCCTTTCTTATGATATTAAATACTATATGAAAATAATTTATTGAAATACTCTTGACTTTGGTGTATTACAGTTTCTTTAATGTTTACTAAAAGAAATAATCAGGGGTGATAAATAACAAAAGAGAAAAATCCTAGAAAGTTTCTTTTCAGTGTCTGTGAATCAGCTACCTGCAACAGAACATATGCAAACTAGAGTGGCTTTCTTAAATTTTAATCAAAAGAAAAATACCAAAATCCTACAAGCATTAGCAGAACCTTTGACCATAAGATTCATATGACAAAACTGCTCATAACTTGAAACAGAATTCTCCTGATAAGTTGCTACATGAAAGTGTGTATGGAGAGAAATCTCTCCAACCTTCACTCTATCAGCTTAGGTATTTCACAAGATGCAGTCATCTTTCCAACTCTCTTCTTTTTCTAAATTAATGACACCATAGTACAGACCTCTCTCATTATGAACACAGGCTCTATCTTCACTATTAGAGAAAAGCGTCTTGCCAAACATGTAAATTATTCGTGTAATTTATTCATGAACAGATAACAAGAAAATATGCACTGAAGACTCATCAATCTAGTTGAAACTACACAGGTACTATACTTCTTTAGACAACATAGCTAGAACTGCACCCTTCCTTTTTATTTACAACATAACTGAAACCATGTTACTCTCTGCAAATTCTAGATACTAATTACATATCTGGGATGGTGCTGCTATACACACACAAGCATCCTAAACAACATCAACACAGTGGTCATCCAGCTGATTGGTAATTACCAGCCTCCACAGATCTTTTAGAGCAATTTCACATATTTCTCGTAGTCAAGCTCATATCAAATTGAATAAATTGAATTTTCAGAGCCTGAAAATACTTCATACCTGTCGTTCGTCCTACTAGAAATAGCAGCCAAATATCCCTCATATCACACCCTACAGTCTTAAAAAAGAGAAAGACTCTTTGCATAATGTAACCATAGATGCACTTTGTCTGATGAAAAGAGGTGATAGTCACAGATAGAAATTTCTTTGATCATACTTGATCAGGACTGACCTGGGGCTAAACAAAAACAACTTTATCCCTGATCAGCTACTGAACCATACAAAGATTACTTCTTGGAGTACTCCCACATTAGAGTATTAATTACATATCTGGGATGGCGCTGCTATACACACACAAGCATCCTAAACAACATCAAACAAGTGGTCATCCAGCAGATTGGCAATTACCAACCCACAACTCACTGATTCTTCTATCTGTCTCTTCTACCACAGCTACAACATCTTCTGCTACTCTGCATTAGAAAAATGCTTACCACCTCTGTTATAGCTCACCAGATATAACTTCAAATCCTGCACAAAACACATTGCTCAATCTTTCATCACCAAAACTGCAGTTATCACTCCATGTAAATGTTTTTTCCTATATGAATCAATCAAGAAAGCTTCAAACATAACATGAACTGCATCGATCTCACCAGTCTGGAAGGAGCCTGTAAAGGTCATGGGCATGCCCCCCCCACCCACATCAGACTAAATAATAGAAAAAGTAAAACAATTTGCTTACATTATATTAAGTACAAAATACCTCTTACACAGTTCAATATTTCATGAGGTGCACCCACTATGCCCACAATCTTGACTACTAAAAATCAGCACATTCACATCATCAGTAGGTCTTACCAAAGCAATCCTCTACCCACCTGCCTATAGTCAAGCTGTATCCTGTCTCTACTTCTAATACCACAACTACAAAGATGTCTGAACCTTTGAACATTGTGGTTATATGTTATCTACTCTACCTAAGTCCTATTTACTACACATGACTCTACTCCACTCATTAAACTTACCCACTGAATCTCTATATGCCACAACAAATATTTTCTTTAACCCTTATCTAGATAACTATATCACTCTGAAACTCTATCTTACCCTTCTAGTTTCACAGTAATTAATATGCATGGGTTAAAATGAAAATGGCCAAAGTTAATCTTCAGTTACAACTATTTTCCAAACTAGTATGGATCCAACATAACAGATTCTATTTGAATTGGGGAAAAATAACCAAAATTTGAACATAAAAGAATGCCCATAACAAAATTACAAGACACTGTCTATAGATAGAAATAATTAACTAAAACATTTCAAGGTGGTGCCCTAGAATGACAGCAGTTCGATAACTGAAAGGAGTGCATAATATATATATATATTTGAATGTATATATATATAGTATGTATATAGTATGTATGACACCTTATAAAAGTTTAATTTATATGAATTGGGGCAAATTCCTTGTAGTTGATTTTATTATAATAAGGGGTAATGTTTGGGTGATTTGTTTGGGGGGGGGGGTCTTTTGGATGTGTAGAGTAGTTTTAGATAAGGATTAACCAATTGTGTTTCTAGTTTTACCTGCTAGACTCTTAATTTATTAAATTCTTCAAGATTTTATGATATTTAAGGTCAATATGGTATGGGTTCAAGTACATATAGAAATATTATATATATATATATATATATATATATTTAGACACACACACTGGTTTCACTTCTATTTACTGATAGATCATCGATCTATTGTTTATTGTCAGAGTCCTTTCATCACAGTCTGTGACCTTTTCAATGATGTTATCTAACATTGCAGCTTAGCTGCAGTTGCATTAGTCCTTGTTACAGTGTATCTCGCATTCTGTATGGTAATTCTTCCTGTGTTGACTTATATTTATAGGCAATGTAGGTATGTGTGTGCATGCGTGTGTGTTCTTATATTATGCTGTGTTTCATTGTTTGTGTGTCTGTGTTTATGTGTGTGTGTGTGTTGGTGTTGTATGTGCATGTGTGTGCGCACGTGTGTGCTGTTGTGCGTATGAGTGCTTTTTTTCTTTTCTTCTTTTTTCCTGTTCATCTTGTATTCGCTCATGCATATCTTAAACTGTTTTAATGTTGGTGGCGATGGTGGCGGCGGCAGTGGTTGGTGGCGATGGTGGCGGCGGAAGTGGTTGGTGGCGATGGTGGCGGCGGAAGTGGTTGGTGGCAGGGGCTTGATACTATACTGTTTTGATGTTGGTGGTTGTGGTGGTGATGATGATGGCAGAAGTTATTGATATTATACATACACACACACTCATGGTGGTGATGTGGATGGTGGCTATACATACACACACACACACACACACACACACACACACATATTTAATATTATCTTAAAGGGGCTGCAGTATATTGAGAGATTTGCCTCTACACTTCTCTATGCAAAAGGTTTCCTTAATTTGCCAAAGCATAGCATCATAGACATGCTTAGATATAATATTGACTTTTATTGTATCTATTTTGATACGATAAACCCTAACCCTACCCTAAACCTAACCCGAACCCTAACCCTAACCCTAACCTTAAACCATAATCTTAAACCTAACCTTAACCCTAAATCCTAACCCTAACCCTAATTTGAGCGGATATAAACACATTCAGACAATGCTTGGACATTCTCGTTAGATACCAGATAAACCTACATCACACCATATGAGGATAGTAGTTTCAAAATCCCTAATTCACCAAATACTATCAACCGAAATGAGACCATAGAAGCAGTAATGGTGGTGCCTCAGTATGCCACAACCCACTGGCTGAACCTGGTAAAATAATAAAATATGAAAGATTTTATGAACACTCTGTGTATGTATGTATGTATGTATATATATATATATATATATATACACATATACATATACATATACATATATATGTATATATATATATATATATATATATATATACATATACATATGCATATATATGTATATACATATACATA
>JAOPJM010001463.1:23163868-23175873 GCA_027124095.1 Muusoctopus leioderma | reverse complement strand
AGTTCCCACGGACAGCCGGTCTTAAACTCCTCTGTTATGGCCTGGAGGACTATGATAAACAGAAGGGGGCTGAGGACCGAGCCTTGATGGACCCCTACCTGAACACTAAATTCGTCGCTGATGTTAATATTAAATAATGTAAGCTATAAGATACTGAATATTTTCTAAATAACTAATGGCATTAAACACATAATATAAAGTCATATTGCAGTACCTTGAATTAAAACTAATATTTCTTTTATTTTTATATTTATTTTTCATTTTTATTTTATCAGTAAAATGTTTTGGTGTAGCAATCTCATTTCTGATATCTGTATCTAAACTTGTTTTCTTTTTCACATTACCAAATGAATCATACATTTATACCTGCAAAAGGCTTTGCCTTACTTTGGTTCAAGGAGCTGTTTTTTTTCTTTATATTAGATGCAAGCACTAAAAAGTAGTCTTTTTTTAATTTTGTATTTCACTCAATACATTACAAAGGATACTAATAATAAATAGATATTATAAAAATAAAATTATGAAGTTTATATTATCAGAGATTTTTGTAATTGGTTAATACAGTCAATTCAGGTTTTATGGATCATTCTGAAGAAAAAACTAAAAAAGTATGTAGTTATAGTGGCAAGAAATATGTTATTAGTATGGCCAGTCTACTTCACAAATTCAATTATTGCCAGACAATCATTTTATTTTGCTTACTACCTAGCTATAATTATATATCTTGTTTCAAATGCACATTTAATCTAATAAATATTAGTTTTCATAACTAATCAACGGTCAGCAATATGAAATTGATGTGTATTAAAGTGAGATCAGAGATCACGTGCCATATCAAATTCTTAGTTAATACATAAAACACATGCCTTGGTAAATTTCTCCCTTTTCTATCATCAGTATAAAACTACCTTACTCTCCATATTTTTTTTGGGGGGGGGGGGGGGGATATATAAAAGGAAATTTGAAAATGTTGCAATATTTACATTGTAATTCTAAGTATATACATTTCAACATCTGCGTACATTAGAGGCTCAATAGGTATAATATTAATTTATATGCTCATAAGTTTAAATCTTACTTTAGCTAACTGAGCAAGTTACATGTATTCTAAATCAAATTTAGTTTTCCAAATGAAAACTGTGGTATACTGTATGTATAATTAATTTATATTTTAAAATCATCTTCACCATCTTTCAAAGATGGAAAGGCAATATAACAAAATTTATATAGTTTTCCTTTTCAGAACAAAAGCAAGAATGATGCTTATAAATAAATATAAATATGTTAAAACATAAACACTGGAAGAATTAGAAAAGTTACAAATAATAAACAATACGAACATATATTTTAAAAAAAAATGTAATCTGTATTGTTCTCAATCTATTCAATTAGGTATAAGAAAAATAAATTTTCCTCGAAGCAGTATGTACAAACTTTTCATTTTTTAGATATTAATCACTTTAAGAGCTAAAACATTTTAATCTTATAAGAAAAGAAATATAGTGTAATGAAAAAAACCCCAAGGAATATTGTTTTCCTTACTTGAAGGCAACATTAGTATCATTTGTATGAATATACCATATATATCATGATTATACTTATTAGTGAATCTGAGATGCAGAATTTTCTTCAAAATGTGTTTCTTTGTAAAGATACCACTTCTTGCTAAACATTTTAGTATTTTACTTCTCTTTCTTCATATATTTTCTCATTTTTATTTTCTATGCTCTTTTATAATCGTTTTTCTTCTATGAAGGGGTAGATATTTTCGAGACCTATGTTCATTTACATATAGTTGCAGAAAATGTGTCCCCCAACTTAATCACAAATTAAAAATAGAGCCAGGTATTGACCAAGTACATTGAGGCATATCAAATGTTATCCAGGAACACACAACGCAATAACTGAAACAAAATTTGGTTTTGTGACCTTGTGGTTAGTTGTCCAGCACCTTAACCTCACAGCTAATGGAATATTTAAGATATCAAAACAAATTAACATGAACATGAACAATTTCAAAGTGAAATGAAGCTGTGTGCTTCGTTCATATGGAAGTTTGATATAGACTTCAGCTCTAATGTATTTTCGATATCTCAACTAAAACAATCAATGTCTTATGTTGAATTCTTTTTCTTTTAGCATCCTAATGGTACAATGATAAATATACTGACTAGTTTGTGTATTCTTGTAAATGATCTAATTCATGATTTGCATATTTCATTAATAATGATGCAAAAAAACATGTTGTTGAAAATGGTTGAATTGCTTGTCAAAGACAGCTAAGCAGGTAGCCCAAACACACACCATCTCTGTTTCTCCCTTACAGAGTAAAACTAAAAACTATATATTGTGTACTCTTGTTTACTGCTTTTTCATTTTTTTTTTTCACTTGTTTTCTTTTGTTCCTGATATTTTTTCACTGGATTACTTACCACGCTGAACAGATGGCAATCTAGATTATCATATTACGCTCAATCGGGATTTCATTGGATCTATTATTATTGTCCCCCATCTAAGACTGCCAAGTGAGTATCTGAAACCATCTTTTGTTTGGGACAGCTAAGTGAGTAACTGAAACCATTCACTGTTGGAGACAGCTAAGATAGTAACTCAAACCATACTCTATCTGATACAGCTAAGCAAGTCACCAAAACAATCCTTCTTACAAAAACAGTTAAGCAGATAACCAGAACCAAATCTGCACCATACAGTTAAGCAGGTAACTGAAATTCTTCCCTGATGTGTCCTTCCCCATCCATTCCACAACTAAATTCCAAAACCTCAAATCCCCTAAGTGGTTACTTGCTTTAGCACTGGCAGCTGTTCATGCAAAGGATACTACCTAAAGCCCCTGTTGTAAATCCTCTAGCATCACTAACTGGGAGAAGTTCTATTACCGCAGTGTATGCAAAACGAACATAAAGAAGTAAAAATGCTTTTATATGTATTATTGCCTTCAAGCTCTCTCACATTACCAATTTCAGCTAGACTTGCTGCACTCTTGTCAAAGGAACCTCTGATAACCGGGGAATTTCCCTACTTGCCATTTCTCACCATGATGGTTCTGTAAGTAGCACAACTTCAAAAAAATCCATCAAATTTGCTGTCTTATTTGCTTTCAAATATGCGCAACAAAACATTTCCTGAACATTTCTGCCTTGATCACCTTCCACACTACCCTGTGCACAAAGTGGGGAAACCTCCCTGAATACTCCAGTCCAACAAGGCAGCTATCATCATAACTGAACTCTTCAATCTCTGTCGTATCTAACCCAACACTTCATAGAGTATCTCATTCTCAAAGAGCAACGTTTCTCAATCTGCCAACTTTTATCATGTCATTCTCATTTACAAGATCTAAAGGGTTATAGAAACGGTAGTAAAGGACAATCTCATTTATCACCTTGAGTTTCTTTCCCTCTTCAGTGATCACCAATATGATTTCTGCAGAGCTACATATACTGAAAACGTATGTTCATGCATAATACACCAGTAGTATCTTACTTTTGAAAACTTCAGCTAAAAAAGTGTTGTCATCTTTGACATCAGTAAAGTGTTTGACCATATCTAGCTCTAGAACATTATCTCAAAGTTCTTCACATATGGGTTCCATCCAATTCTGATATCTTGGATCATAAATTTGTTGTGAGACCACTGTATCACACTGACTGTTGGTGGGGCTACCCCACGCTCTTCCCTGTGTACATTAAAGACCTTTTCACTGTCAGTCTAATCAAACATACACTTCTATGCATATGATCACTCCTCCTTTTCCCAAACAAGTGCTATCTATATGCAATCTATAAATTTACCTACAATAAAAAATATTCCATGCACGAGGTGGTATCAGAAAGTTCCTGGACTAAAGGGAAAAACTGTACACTAGTACTCCAGTAAATAATGTATTTCATATATTATTTATATTCAAGCACCAACCACTTCAAACTACCTTGGGAACGTACATATCAATCCCAGCGTGTCTTCAATACCTCAAAAGCACCGTGGAAGACCTCTTTCTGAAGGCCATTCAATGCCACCTACGATTCTGTTTGAATGTTATCTACCATCTCAAAGCGGAACCCTTTCAGCTTCAATTTCCTTTTAGGAAACACAGCAAAGTCACAGGAGGATAGGTCAGACGAGTACAGAGGGTGTGATACGACCATCATTCTGTTCTTTGTCAAAACTGCATCGTCTTGAGGGAAGTGTAAGTGGGCATGTTGTCATGATGCAACAGCCAATTGCAGTTGCACCACAGTTTAGTGACAGTCCTCGTGGATGAGTTCATGACTTTTTTCTACATTTTCTGATTTGGTTTCTCTGAATGCTCGACATCTTCAAACCACACTCGACTGGCTCTGAGATGTGTGGGCCCCTTAAAAACCTATGTTCAGCCTAAAGAATGTTTGTCAAAAGCCTGTCAAAGCATTAAGAGGTCCTCAGTAGCAGATTTGCTGAGCTTCATGCACAATTTGATGCAAGCACGTTCTTTGAATTCGTCAGCCATTGTAAAAATCACAGAGCTGTTCTAACACAACGTTACAAAACCTCATGTAATAATTGACCATCAGTAGATATCAGTAGATATCTAGAATGACTTAAGAGGCTGGCTCCCAATGATCGCCAGCTG
This sequence comes from Muusoctopus leioderma, assembly GCA_027124095.1. NCBI lineage: Eukaryota > Metazoa > Mollusca > Cephalopoda > Octopoda > Octopodidae > Muusoctopus > Muusoctopus leioderma. The sequence goes on along the minus strand of JAOPJM010001463.1, from coordinate 23,171,243 downwards.
CACGCGTATTTCCATTGAACAGTACAATCACAGTACGTACAGTCTGGAAATTATCTGATAACACCTCATATTTTCCATGAACATAGATCTTGAAAACATCCCCTAATAGTGATGTGGCAATCTTGTCTCATTCAACGGTGCCAAGATACAGTCACAACACATATCAAGGAAACACCTTCAACACTACACTTTCCTCATTCAAGAACAATATATAACTAAAATCTTCCCAAACATCAAAACTTCTAGGCCTGTGTCTCTCATAATCTCTCATAGTGACCACATATCTATAACATAGCCGAAACAGCACCTGAACGGTGTTTACTAGGCATAATGTCACAGAGTAGATATTTCTTGGGAATTTTAGTAACAATTTTTTTTTGTATATATCAAGCATTAAAAACAAAGTGAATTTATTTAATATATGAATCAATTTTACGTTTTTCATGCCCCTTAGTGCCATATTTTAATTATTATTTAGGTGGAATGTATGATGCCTAATGACACATAAGAACATAACAAAAGAAAACTTCAATGTGGATGCTCGACTTGCTAGAATCTCCCTCAAATCACACTCCATACCATCTTTAAAAAAGAAAGTGTATATAAATATTGGATAATGTAGTCTGAGATAAACTATCCAAAAAAATACCGGATAGTCATGGCTGGAACGTCTTTGAATATTGGCCTGCTTGATTAAGTTTGACCTGGGTATAAGCAACAACAACAACCAAATCAATAATTTCTTGTGGAGAGGTATTTTCTTCAAATAATAAATTTCCAACTAAAGAATTAAGTTTAATAAACAAAAGAAATTAATAGATCATAATTAAATTTACTTCAGAAAATTCTCAATGAATAAAGAATACCTTCATATTTTAAGACTTATTCGAGCAGCCTTCTTATCAATGCAATGCTGAAATAAAATGTTAGAAATTCTATTTCACAAGAAATTAACTGAAGCACCATCAAAACATTGAGTGGATGAGTGCTTGTATGAAGTAAAGGGTAGATTAGCCAAATATCAGTATCTTTAGATAATAAAATATTTCATCCTTTTATCTATGAAAACAAATGTAGTTAATGTCATTGTCACAAGGGATATGGATTGGTTACAAGAGTTTTATCAGCGAGCGGTAGTACTTAATGCACATGTAATGGATTTGTTTGCCAGATATAGTTCACTTGCTAGATAGAGCTCAATGTTCCATCAGACATGCCAAACTTTTCAGCAGATGAAAGAATAATTTAATTTGCGTAAGATTTGAACATAGAATTGTAGAATACTAAGATGTGAGTCCATTATTTAGTACTGACATATATTCTATTACCGAGTAATATTTAGTCTCCAGCATCCAATGATATATGTAGCTATTTTAGGTAGCTATTCTGACACATGAATTATAACTTAGAGCATTGAACTGCAAAAGAAACTATTTGTGATATTTTGGAATATGGATACATTTTGTCAACTTTCTATTCAATTTTCAGAAACAAATCATGTAACTTGATTACAATTCTCTATTGCAATGGCTTTGATTATTGCACTAACATATGTGAGAAACGTATAAATGCCTAAACTCTTTATTTTACTCAGAAGGCTAGCGTTATATGCGTAATTAGTGAATTGTTCATGGCATTTATGTTGTTATTGATGAAGTATATAAAAAGTATTGAGGAAACAAGCTACAGGTTGTAGGCCTAATTATACTTATTGTGTATTAACACTTGTAATTAAATTTTAGATGAAAGTACTATGATATATAGCCCAAATACAATAAAATTATCGACAAATGTATGGCAACACAATGTTAAAACAAACTGTTGGATATATTGGACAAAATAAGAAGGCTAGGTGGAATAAAATCATTGCATTGTTAAACTAGTGGTGTATATTGTTCTGTTACTTTACTATAGTTTATACAATACATTATGAAATAGAAAAAAACTTTTCTTTTCATTCAACAAAGGTCTACAAAATAAATATAAATAATATCTTGTCAATTTTTATTAGCTACGCTCTTGCTTTAGAAATAATTACTGTATTTGACAGTTTACAAGGCGCACTTTTTCCCCCCAAAAAAGTCTCAGGAAATCAGTTTGGATCTCATAAACACAAGGTCAATGTTAGGGATACTGGGTGGTTCAGTTTAACTTACAGTACAATATTTGTTTAATTGATAGACACAAACTATCTTTTGTAGGCTGAACAGATATTCAAGTTCAAAAATGTTCAGATTACTATTACCTCAACATAATGGAGTCACAGAGAAGACATGTTTACACAATTGCTTAAGTAATAACAAGTGGTAAACTTTAAACCATATGTTTCAATTTCTGAATGTCTAAGCAAAGCCGGACAGTAGTAGTGAAAGCAATGATTTCTAGAAAGATGCAGTGAAAACATTTAAAAATACAGTAGAAACTTTTAAAATATTTCTCTTTCAAAATTTTCAGAAGCTAGACCCAATCAGTCATTAACATGACTCAAATCCATTAACTATTTACTTTTGTTTATTCCATTTCAAGTGTTCCATATGATAATGACAGAGACGAAAAAGGAGGAGAAACCAGATGAAATTAGGACATTTTTCCCATAAATATAATGAAGAGCATTTAGTAAACTATATAATATAATGTAATATAATATAATATTGGCTAATAACTCATTATATATGGTGATATTTAAACAAAATTTAAATAACTTTGATTATACCTGTACTTAGAGTAGTTTTGACACACAATTTCCTTAATAGATTTATGTAAGAATCGTTTGTTAAGTTGTGTGTGAAACATCAATTTAATATATAGATAAATAAAAAAAGCTATGGTTGTTTTTTGAAACCAGTCTAAATTCACTATTATTTGGGAATTTAATTGAAACACATAGGGTGTGTATTTTAGATAGTAACGGAAAGGTCAACATTTTTAAATGAAAAATACTGAGATTTCATAATGACCCAAATACATCAAACTTTAAAATAGTCTGATAGTGGAGAAGGCTCAGAATGCCAAGGGAAAACAGATATTTAAGAAATTTTTTCCAAGAAAGGGCCTGCAATAATTGAGTTGCGTGTTATAAGCTAATGTGTCTTATAAGCTGTCAAACACAGTAGCTACTGCGTAGTAAAAAACAAAAGTCAGTAATATTTATATACGCTCATGTTTGCATGTTTTGGAATACTAGGAATATCAGATTAAAGTTTTATTTTCCTTTTCTAGTGTTAGCCATCATAGTATATGAATCAATCTTTTAGATAATTACCCAAAAGTCAGAATTATCTTTACTTTTTTCTAATCCACTTTTGCAGTTTGGTTTTCTGTGAGTGGCCTTTTAAGATACCATGTTTCATTTACCATTTGTAACTTTATTCCTTGTTTCTGAATATTTTTCTTTGAGGTCACCCTATTTGCATATTTTCTTTCAAAAAGAATAATTGAAAAATATTATGTGACATCTATGATATTTTTAACAAAATCAATTTGCATTTTGTGTATTTTAAACTTATAAATAAGAATAAACAAAATAAAATTTGGTGTAGACACATAAATTTATCGATTTTTCTAAGTATTTAGAATTGCAAATTTATTGGAGACATTGACAAATATTCATTTACTTACTTTTTCAAGGCATAAAAACTCTGCTGTATAAATTTGAAAATCAATGAATCATACTCATAACTGATTTTCATTTACTAAGCTACTGTCAAACCAGATATACTTTTATATGCCTCATGCAGTCATGTTATCATTATCTAGTTATTTATTTTCTTAAATAAGAAAGTCTTGTTACTTAAGGGAATGAAAGCAGTTTAAGATGTGTTAAATTAAGATGCAAAACTGTCTTCTTATTTACAATGAAAATCTATGATCTAAAGCACTGGATTATGATACAAAGGAATAAAACAATAATAATTATAATTATGAACAGAAAATATAAAAATTAGAGGAAATAAATATTCTTTTGGGTTGGGTTGAAAATTTTACATTAGAAAATAATTTTTATCCAGATGTGGTCTGAAGTTCTGTGAGCTTAGGTTTATTTTATTTTCATATGACGGTTGCTATAATTTATCTAGAGGTTGTTTTACAGCCCTTAAGAATGTATATAATAAATTTACTGTTTCTCAAACAATGATGTTGCTGCAAGTACTTCACTATGGAAGTGGGGATACTAATCTTTCTAAATTATTTGATATCTCTGTCATATTGCTGGAGGAATATCATTTCTACACTTTGATTCATCAAGGAAATAAAGAAAATTCTTTGTTCTCCCTTCAGATTTTCTTTTATCCTTAGATTTTCACAGTCATAATTACTAAAATCCCCCAACAATATTCTTCTCAAGAAAAGAGATTATCACAATAGTTAAAATATCTTATAGTTAAAAGAGTTAATATCAAACACTCTTCTTAGAACGATTTTGACTTTTATTGAGTAGTCACAACTTGAAATGAATAAAGAGACATTGAAACATTAAAAGAACCTCTTGGAAAAGATTAAACAGATATACATAACATATGCATGCATACACAAATGTACACATGCAAATACACACACTTAGGCTATTATTTTAACATTAGGCATGTCTCAGATTTAGAGAATGGAAATTATCATTTGAAACAACCATGACTTTTTCAAAAGCATAAAAAGGAAAATAGTTCAAACACAAACAAAATAGACAGCAAATTCAATTTTATACTTTACTGCCATATTTTGGTACACCTTACAAGCAATCATAAACATTTTTTCTCTTAAATTCTGACATCATTGGGAAGGTCATTTATAAAAGGTTTTCAATTTCACTTTATTTTAGGTGGGAGAAATACAAACACATTTTATGTGTGAGGAATACAAATACATGAGAGTTTGAAGCTTCTATCACCAGGCCTCTGAAAGAAATTTTGCGATGCGGAACAAGACTTCTTTCAGACCCCATTGTGGGGGTAGGGTTCTAGGCCCAATTGTACCTTAAATCTTTAATTATATCTTTTCAATAAAGATAATAGTATAACATGACATTTTTAAGTGGGAGTTTTTCCTTCATTGTAGAAAAATAGGATTATGATAACATATGAACAGAGACAGCTTTTGGTGTATGATTACAAAAGCAAAATTGAACATGATGCTAACTTCAGGCTATCTGAATATGACCACTGGTAAACTTTCATGAATGTTTTATTCTCTGTGCAGCACAATGACCAAATAACAATATACATTATACAAAGCAATGATAAGCCTAATCAGCTAATGAAATGAGCTTTTCTGGCTTTTTTATCTGCAAAATTTCTAATAACACTATCAAAATCAGTTTCTCTGGCAATGCTTGCTAAATCAATAAATCTGGCAAGTCTTGCTAAATCAATAAATCAGGTTTCAGACATAGCAGACCTTAAAAGGTTTTTGATATGTTTGAGTTTGCTAAAAGATCTTTCTATTGATGCCTTTGTAGCTGGAATGGTTAGCAATATTCTCAAACTAACATGAACATTTGGAAATATCTCACAAAATTTGTAGTCAGTTAATAAATTTAGCAATTCTAAAGGTTTTAGTTCTGGTTTCCTAAACTTTGCTTTATGTACTGATGGCAAATGCTGCATTTCTATTGCAAAATCTTTATCATTAAAGTCAGTAGCATATTGGTGTGCTAACTCTTTTGCTTCTTTTTAAGCTTACTTTCAGACATTGTGAGATATTTTCACAAGAAATCTAAATTTTTCAGCCAATCACTTAATAGCATTAAAGCACACACTTAATCCTGCAATAACATTATCAATCAAAACATACATTTTCTTAAATAAGCCTCTTCTGGTGGATCATATGTGCAGTGATTTCCGCCAGGCTGGTATCAGATGTTGTGTCATCATGCACCCTTCTCTTTTGACTCACTCCTCCATGCCCATGGAAGAGTTTGATTTCCATCTCTTTTGCTTCATTCCAAATTCCTCAAGGTCCTGAAATAGTTTGCTAAGGCTGGGATTTGAGGAGTTAAGATACTTTGTATTTTAAAAAATTGTTTCATTTTGAAGCATAACATTTTGAGTACGTGCCATGATATGTTTTATGATACTCCCATTGCTGCAGGGTTATCTGTATACATTTCTGGCTGACCAGCTAGCGAGTCATGCTTGGGCTGAAATATTTTTGGTAGCATGTATTTCTAACATTCATTTCTAAACAAATTTTCTTGTAATCACCTTGACAAATGGTTCTGATGCTAAACTGATTTACAATTTCTGATATCAGGGAAGTTAAATAGAAGGCAGGCAAGCAAGCAAATGCCTTTTAGCAGCATAAAGAAAAACTGTGGCATATGCATTTTACAAATGTAATATTTGGGTTCATATATCTGAATCTCGAAAATTCTGTATTATGTTGCCCACAAACATTATTTGCTCCATCTGTCCCAAGTCTAATGCAATTATTTATAGAAATGTTGTTTGTTGTTAAGAACAATTTTCAACTGTATTATAGAGACTTTTGCCAGTTATTGATACAACAGGAATTATCCCTAAAATGGATGTTTACACTCTTTGATGCTTATAGGAAAACTACCTAACACACAAATAAATTAGTTTTTTAATGCTTATATCAGTCGATATGTCAATTAATAATGAGAATTTTGACTTTTTTAAGCCGTCAACTGACTTCTCATGCAAAATCAGAGCAATAACATTCTTGATTAGACTCACACAATTTGTTCGATTTAACTTAACCTTTTCAAGTACACTGCCATTAATTTAAGTTGTTACTAGATCAATTTGGTGATCTACCGATCGAATACTGTAGTGGTATGATGTTTGTAGACTAAATTTAATTTCAAATTTTTCCCTTCTGTGTTTTTAGGTGCTGCTTTCATAAATATGTTTGAAATTAGACTTGAGTTTGAACAGCTATTAACATTCATTCTATATTTTACAGATTTCTCCTAATCAGTTAGAGTGGATTTACCTAAGTTTGTTAGTATACAGTTACAACACTTGCATACTGCATTATTATTCTTCCACATAAGCCACTTAAACTGACTTTCCCAATGTTTGTTAAACTGTCTGCCATCATTAGTATTCCAGTTTCCTATTACAAAGGGCTGTTAAGACTATAGCTTGAGGTATATTTTGTACCTAATTGAAATACTGAATTCACTAAACACCACGTTTGGCTTGGTTTCTATGGCTGGATGCCCTTCCTAACACCAACCACTTTACAGAGTGTACTTGGTGCATTTATCATGGCACTAACACTAGATAGGTTGTCATGTCCAAGACATGACTATAGAGCCCTCTTGACCCTGTGTTGTCTTTGAACGATCCAAACACTTTACAGAGTGCACTGGGTGTATTTATCGTGTCACCAGCACTAGAGAGGATGCCTTGTCTCT
>JAOPJM010001463.1:23141393-23153976 GCA_027124095.1 Muusoctopus leioderma | reverse complement strand
GGTCTTATCCAATGGTGTATAGGTAGGTCGTGGTGAGAAGTGTGCTTATGATATTAGGCCCTTATGGCCTAGGTGGGTGGGTCTTATCTAGCACTGCAGGGCCTAGGTATATATATATATATAGGCACAGGCATGGCTGTGTGGTTATGGAGTTCGCTTCGCAATCACGTGGTTTCGAGTTCAGTTCCACTGCTTGACACCCTGGGCAAATGTCTTCTACTTTAGTCTCGGGCCGACCAATGCCGTGTGAGTGAATTTGGTAGACGGAAACCGAAGAAGCCTGTCGTATATATATATATGTGTGTGTTTGTGCTTGTTTGTTTATGTCCCGTAACTTAGCAGTTCGGCTAAGAGACTGATAGAATAAGTACCAAACTTACAAATAAGTACTGGGGGTCGATCTGATCGACTAAAACACTTCAAGGCAGTCACGTGACTGAAACTAGTAAAAGAATATGCATGCTGACACTGGATCTGCAGTAGCCATTAATTCTCGATGCTACAAGTAGCTATCCTTCAAGAATTTCTCCTCAGCAACTCTTCATTCATCTTTACTCTTATAAAGAAGTTCAGAACAGGGTGGCAATAGTAGATCCAAAATGCAGCTGATGTGGTTTTCATTGTCGGAACTTAGGAATATTTGAAACATTAATTAACATTAGGGATACTAAATAACCATGTTTAGTATATGAGAAGATCATAATAATATATGCACAAAGTGTGAGTTCTGTAGAAGCTCCTACTATAGCAAGTTTTGATTGGTTGAAGTCATTCATTTAACTCTACTTATGTCACATTAGTGATATAAGTATGGCAGAAACAGTAGAGTGTCGGACAAAATAGTGCCACATTTGGTTACATCCATTTACGCTCAGAGTTCAAATCTCACCCAGATCCATTTTGCCTTTCATCCTTCTGAGTTCGATAAAATAAATTACGGGGTCGATGTAATCAAATATACCCTAAATGGTGGTGTCCCAGCATGGTCACAATCCAATGACTGAAACAAATATAATAAAAGAATGTTCTTGCCAAAAACATGCACACCCCATCCTATAAACATGTGATTTTGTGCCTATGTAAGAAATTAATATCATGTATGTGGTATAATCATTAGGTAAAACATACATAATAAAAAGGTGGGTCTGAATATTTCCAATGTTTTCAACATCAGAAATAACCACACTAGGGTTAAATGTGGTGATAAGCGAAAATATCAGGGGTTCGCTAAAATGATCGTTTGGCCAAGCAAGCAAGAGAGACAAATGTTTCTACCTTATTAGGTTTCATCAACGGTGATATAGCCTTTGATTACTGTGGTTATTTCTGATGTTGAAAACATTTGAATTCATTTTTCTGCTTGGAGAAGAAAGAGACCATTTCCATAAGCAGCAGTAGGTATAAATTGATTTAACCAAACTTTAGAATTGTACTTAACAACTTTAGAAGGATGAAAACCAGCTTACTCAAGTATTTCAATAATAACCCAATTAATACTAGCTGAAATAGCTATTAGGAGAACATTAGATTGAAGATTTAAAGGTCCCCAGCTCAATACCAGGTTTCAGTAACCATCATGACAAACCTTTCTAGTGTCGGTGTCACGATAAAATGCACTCAATACACTCTGTAAAGTGAAAACAATAGGGTAGAGAGGGCTCTCTAGTTATGCCATGGGCATGACATCCTTTCTAGTGTCGGTGTCACGATCAAACACACCCAGTACACTCTGTAAAGTGGTTGGTGATAGGAAGGGTATCCAGCCGTAGAAACCAAGCCAAATGAAACATACGAGCGAGACGTGGGCTGCTGACCCGTCTAGAAGAGTGGTGACTCCAATGAGGAATCAACACAGGCCGAAATCACCTGTCCAACCCATGCCAGCATGGAAAACGGACGTAAAACGAAATGATGATGACTGTGGCTACCTTACAATACCTTTTCACCCAGCAAATACTGTCCATTCACATTGCATGTTCATTCATCTCCTGTTCACATCAGCTAATATCTTTAATGCCAGCCATTTTCTCAGCTCTCCTAAACAGTCTGAAATGTAAGTTAATGGTGTACCTACAACAGATCATACTGAAATTCTTCTTCTCCAGGTGTCACAGATTTGTTTATACTCAACTCTAATGTCTCCTTACAATGCAACAACACATTCCTTATATATGCTTCATACAGTGTGCTCTTTGCAGGGAGACGGAAACCTTTTGTTGTTGTTTCACCCCAGGTCAGTCCTGATTGAGCAGACCTATGGTCAAAAGTTTTTCAGCCATGACCATCCCATCTTCTCAGACAGTTTATCTAGGACTACATTATCCAATTTGTCCTTCCTTTTTTAAGATGGTAGGATATAATCCGAGGTAAATTTGGGTGCTAGATTTAGCAGGTCGACTGACCCTGTAGATGCTACCAATCCTTTGTTATGAGGTAATAACTTTTTGAACTTCTTCTACATCTTTCTTACCTTAAGTACAATACTTGCATCATAACTACTCCAAGCACTAATTATATTGTGTAGATAGCAGTAACTGCCTATTACTCCTAGCAATCTGTCCAAAAAGACTATTAACTTCATTTTATGCATACTCCTGCTGCATTTAAATAACTAATTAGTCTATGCATAGACTAATATATATATATATCATCATCATCATCATCATTTTATGTTCACTTTCCATACTGGCATGGGTTAGACGGGTGATTTTGGTCCGAGTTGATTCCTGACTGGAGTCACCACTCTCCTAGACAGGTCAGGGGGCCACGCTTCACACGTATGTTTTGTTTGGCTTGGTTTCTACAGCTGGATGTCCTTCCTATCACCAACCACTTTACAGAGTGTACTGGGTGCATTTATCCTGGCACCAACACTAGAGAGGTTATCATGTCCAAGACATGACTATAGAGCCCTCTCGACCCTGTGTTGTCTTCGAACGATCCAAACACTTTACAGATTGCACTGGGTGCCTTTATCATGTCACCAGCACTAGAGAGGATGCCTTGTCTCTAGCAGGCTAAATATTCCCTGTCTACTCTACACAGTCTCCGTTCTGAGGGCAAACGTGACTTGAGAGTGCGAATAGGAGATAAGTTAAGTACGGGAGGGTGAGATGAGTAGAGAGTAAGAGTATGGGTAGAAATAGGGGAAGCAAGAATTTGATGGGAGAGAAGGGAAAGGAGCAAGAGTGAAGGAAGGATGGCAAGTAGTGGTTGTATGAAGGTGAAAGAGGGATGCATAAAGGATAGAGAGGAGGGGGAGGAGAAGAGGCAGAGTGACACAAGGTGAGATGGAGTGTGGATATACATATATATATATATATAATCAGAATTGAACTGCGGCTAATCAATAACAATGTAAAATATTCAAAATTAAACAATAATGTTCGTGAAATTTTCATTTCATAGGTTAATGAATTTATAGAAGACTACTTAAAATTAAACAAGAAATACATTTTTTAGACCCTAAATAAATTTACATGCATAAATTTAGTAATACCTGTATGTTTGTTAAACGTATACATGTAAATATATTTACAGATTATCAACAAACACATTGTCTCAGTACTTTAATTAATCAGTGATACCGATGAATGTACTGATATACAAATGAGTATAAGTAATGCTTGTTCATTGTATTTTTCATAAGTAGCTGTAAGCTGTGCTCTCTCTCTCTCTCTCTCTGTCCCTCTCCCCCCCCCCCTCTCTGTGTAGATTGGATGCAGTGAACACTACTGATAAGCTGGTAATGACCAGCAAAATGTAGTCATATCGTTCATCACTCTGTTCTACAGAGAGAGCCCTTTGGTCTAAAAAATGTATTATCTAAGTCTACATTATCTAATGTCCTTCCTTTTTAGACTGCAGCATGTGATTTAAGGGAGAATTAGCTGCTATTTCTAACAGATCAAGTAAACACAAAGAGGCTCCTTCATTGTCCTTTTGATAGGTAGTCTTTCAGACAACATGTTTGTATTAATATGTTTCACTCTTATTTAAAGAGGATAAATTAAGTGACAGAAATGGCAGAGTGTTGGCCTAAACACTTTGCAGTATTTTGTTACATATTTTTATGTTCTAATTTCAAATCATGATATAGTTAATATTTCTTTCATTTCCCCCATGCTCAATGAACTATGTGCAACATATGTACTGGGGCAATTCACTTAATTATATCCCTCATTTAAACATTTCTGGCCTCTGCCGAAGTGACCAAACAATATTTTTATATCCCATAATGTGTTTTGATTGGCTAATCATTTAAAAAATGGATGGCAAAATATTTTGAACATACATTTATTTAGATTCATTAGAACATACATTTTACTGAGTAATATTTTTTATTTTATTTTATTTATGTTTTGTTGGTGGGGTAGTTAGTAACATCACTTTTAGAATTGCTTGTTTTTTTACTAGCTCGAAGAAGTTCGTATTTCTATATAGAATTTTATCCGAATATAGACCTTTTATAAAATAAATCTTTACAGCAAGTAACTAAAGGATGTATATGGATTCGAAACAGAACTGCAGTGCAGATATTTGTGTTTTAAATTTACAAGCTAAGCACCTAGACCCAGCAACTTAGTAAATTTATAGATGACTTACTTTTATCATACATCTGGTACATATATAGCTTCAACATTTTCTACATAAATAATACGGAAGTAAAATTTACCTTCACTTTAAATGACTCAAAATATTATCTTTTGAAATTAATTAATAATAGTAGAAATATATAAAAATTTAAATAAATAATGTGTAAGTGTATTTATATTAAATAATTGCTATATAAAAACACATTATTTTTATAAATAATGAATTAACCAGATAATTTAATTTAAGGATTTTTACTAAATATATGAATGCATACAAATAATAACCATATATTCAAATCAGAAATGCATGCAAAATAAGGAAGAGTTGTTGCAATAATAACTTATTCTATATTGCTCTATTTTGTCTGAGATACTCAGCAGCCAATGTCCATAGCATACGTATTTCTATCTTTTGATCTTTTATTCTATGTCTTTGTTAAATTTACTCACTGATATTATTGGCTTAAATCTTTATCGATTATAGAGAAAACTAGAGTTTTGTTCCTAGAAAGCATTTAGTTTATACCAATAAAATATATAGTTTCTATTGTACTGAGACGAGACTTAGTTATTCTGCTCAGCAAGCATTGCAAATTGGCTGCTTCTGTTGCTTGAAATCCTTGGCAAGTGATAATATGTGCCAAACTAAAATCATTGCCAAGAAAAATTGACACTTGAGCTTCATATAATCTCATTAGTTTAGATTTAAGCTAGGTCAGCAAGGCATCAAACAAGATATACTTCATATATTACCTAAATACACTTCATTAGCTGCTTTTACTTTAATTATAAACTTAATAAAGATGCAGAATTTAATATCAAAAATGAAATATTATCAGATTACTAAATAATTTTTTTACTGTTTATATATTTGAAATATTTTAGCTGTTTTTGTGTGTACTAAAATTAAAATCATGCTTAAAAGTTTGAAAAATTTACATTATAATTTCTTTTTAATATGTAATGTTTGTTTTTTTAATTTCTGACATTTTACATATCACTTTTTCATTCTTGTATCTGATGCTGCATGAATAGCTTTAGAAGATTGTACCCTGTCTCCTTAACAGCTGAATCTTTGATTTTATTTTGGATTTTTAGAGTAATTCTTCTCAAAATCAATCACTCAATTGAAGGGAGAATGTTATACACTTTCAGCTGGTAGAAAAAAATATAATGTAATGGAATATACTAAGAACCTAATGCAACATCTGTGCTACTGTTCAAATATCTGTTATCTTTCCATATATTAGTATCCTATATAACTTACCTGTTTATAAGAAAATATTTATGATTACAGATTGTCAACTGCTGGCTGGTGTGAATTGTAGGCCATAGGACATGTGCCATTTATATGCTTAATTTCAGATTGTTATGCAACAGACGTGGGAACAACCTAAAATTATCATAGACTGGTTAGGTACACACTCCTTATCAAAAGTTTCAATGTCCCAAAAATACAGCAAGTGCTCAATAATTTTTTGAACATGCACATGATATAAATACATATGAACCAATAGTACATCAACTATACTTTAATCTAATGTTAACTTTTCCTGACTAATTGAATAATTTATGCTATTTAATCTGTGAGGATTGTTGTTTAAGACTCTGGTGCAAAATGATATTTTTAATGTATAGTTGATGAAAATCCATGTTAATGGATGGTGCATCAAGTATACGCAGATGCAATGTTAACATTTCTTTGTAAATTTCATGTTTTTTGTTATTATAAAGGGATACTTTTCATCTTTTTGAGTTCATTGAAGAACCAATTTTAAGTATGCAATTCATGTCAAGGAATAGTGTGCAAGTTCATGTCAAGGAATAGTGTTACTTAGTCAATTTTGTGATGATGTTCACCAATCTTAGGGTTTTAATTACTATTATACTAGATGCACAGAAAAAAGGTTCAGAATTATTTTTATATTTTAATTTCTTTAGATATTGCTGAATGAAAAGTATTAAAGTACGTAGTAGTAATATTTAGCATGAAAAGCTTTGTTCATTTCATGTGCATTGACTATGGACAATAGTTCAAAATTATCAACATGGACAAGTAGTGTCTTTTTAGATATATTTTGTTTTCAGTTGTGAATTTTATTCCTAGCATTTAAATACTGTAAAATAAGATCTTTAAAAATACATGGTTTTCAACCTTCATTATCAAAGTCTGATTCCTCCTCATCAGATACGGCAGTTTCATCTACTGCGTTCTGACAACGTGAGCATTTATATAGTTCGGTGCATCACATTCCAATTTCACTACAGTATGATGCTTGTGAAGATATTTGCACTTCCAAATTCAGCCAATGTCTGCAATTGCCTTTCTTGCAGCTGCAGTTGGTGAGTTCCAAAATGTCACCTGGAGCTGGTGAAAGGCTGCACTAGTCAATTTGAAGATAGCTGGGGCCATCAACTTCCTCCAGCTTCGATTCCATTTCATTTAGAGAAGGGATTTCTGGTATTCACTCCAAACAGCAGTGAAATACATAATTAGCACAAAACTGATAATTAACACACATTATGTACTTCTCAAGAGAGTCTTTGTTTGGAGGAAGTGACTCTTCTGCAAGTATCCCAAGTCATAACATGTCATACAGGGTGAGATTCACATCTGATGCTTTCTCCCGACCATAAATATGACGTACAAACTGCTTCAAACAAGAAATCTGGTTGTCAAATGGGACAAAAGATGTACCAAGATCTTGAAAGGGATACATCCCTTTCAAGATCTTGGTACTCATTGTTAATAGAACTCATTGTTAATTGGAAAGGCTTGATCTTTTCTTTCCCAAAGAATCCATTTACAGAATCACAGCCAGTGAATGGATGGAATCCAACCAAGGCTGGTGCAACATAAAATCCATGCTGACTAAAAAGGGACTTCATGTCAAGAGTGCAGACTTTGTTGCCATGACCAGTGTGGAAAAGAAGTGCCACAAACTTCTGTGCTCATCCCACACTGATAATGAGCACATCAGTATCTATACTCTTTATAACAACAGCTGGTGGAACTGATGTGGATGTTGATGGTGTTGACTGATGAAGATGCTTCTTAGTATATTCTGCATGCAAAACCAGGTGTATCCACTTCTTCAAAACTACAATGGAGTTCTAGTACATGTACTACCTTCATTAATCCATGGTTCCCTGACAGTGCATGTGCTAAGTACATTGTAAAATGTTTGTACAGATCTGCTGAGCACATACATCTCTTTATTCTCGTCTGCACTGAGGAACTTCTTTCACTGGGCTTGTCACTTCAGGTTTGTGCTGTCTTGTTAGATTTTGATGACTTGTATTCCAGTGCCAGCATGACAACCTGTAACTGCATTATTGATGCTTATGCGTATGTATCTCGCTTGCGCCTTGTCAGTCAGCTATTTTCAATATTTTCTGTTGAAGAGCTAGAAGAAATGAAGTCGTAGGGGACGAGTGCAGCTGTTGCAACAAGATCATCCTATCAATGCTCCAAATACTTCTTGCAGTTATTAAGTCTACAACAACTGAAACTCGTTCATCATCTTGCTGGTTCATGCCTGTTCCCTCATCTGTGCAATGGCATCAAAAAGTGACATTACAAAAGAAATATTACAAAAAAAGGTACTGTGTTGTATGGAAAACTATGTTTCTGTCAAGAGGAAGGGGAGGCAAGGAAATGCAATCCAGCACAAAAACAATAAAATGCCTGGAATTGTGTATTTTAAAAAATGGGTAGAACTCTAAGCATATTTTTCTTAAGAAGAACTGATAAATCAAAAGATACTGAAATGATTTTTCAATTTTGGGGTTTAGTTTTTATAATGATGCTTTTGTTTTTATTTTACAATGCAATTGCATCATTCTTATTTTACACAAAATATCACCGACTTCAAAGTTCATGCTCAAATTTAAGTGACTGAAAGTCGTTATACAGTGCTGACTCATTGCTAAGCCAGTGCAGCAGTGATTGGAATGGCATACATACCATGTTTACGGTATTGTTTTTGTAAACAAAAGTATGTTCATGATAAGTAAGGGCTCGTTTATCAAAATATTCAACAAATCATTTCCAGATGTCATTATGAAATGTAGTCAAATTGTTTTCCACCAAAGGAACGACATGCATTATGCAAAAATTCATTGAAAATAAGACAGCTTTCGCCAAGAATGTATTATCTGCAGACGATGACATCTTGGTCTTCAACCACATAATACAGCAATTGCAATTGGTCAATTGCTTAATCAAATCATCGTACTCTTGTGATGATGATGCTGATTGGCTGAATGTATGACCTCAACATCCAAGTCCACAAAATTTGAAAACCAAGAAATAATAGAAAATCTTTGTTTCTTACAGATTAATGTGCAATTTTTTATCGATGTGAATAATCAGTTTTGAGGTATATATAATGTTTCACAAATTATCAGGTATGAATTAAGTTATCCCCATCTTTGCTGTATGAAACATCAGCTTAAAATATATTGACAGCCTATTGCCAGTCACTGGCAAGTAGCATAGCAGAGGTATTTTTTTTAAATTATTCCATTTTTTGATTTACTCCAAATAAATTTCAGAATATAATGATAAGTTGAAATGAATTCACGTTTTCTATTTGGAATTAGAGTATGGCAGATTATGTGGAACTAGTCTCAGAGTATCAAAACCTCTTTCTAAACAGTATCACTGTCTTAAATTGAGCATGCAATATTTGTTTTTTCCTTTTTCTTGTCTCTTCCAAATAAAATCTGAGATTATTGTGATGTTTTCTAATTGATGTTGTAATGTTTTGCTGTGTTTGTGCAGCTGATATTTAAACAGGTGTTAGTCAGTGCTATATAACTTGACAATGGCAGTGGCAAAGTTAATTTGGTATATGATAGCTTTAACTTCTACTTGAGGATCATTGTTCTATTTCTCTTTGGCCATTTTCTCCTTGACTTGAGTATGCATTTGTCAATGGAATTTGCAATGAGAATAAAGTGAAATATATATGACTAGGAATAAAAACAGTAGAAGACTGCTTATTGAAAACTTACTACTATTCTGCAAACTTAAGTATTTTCACTTTGATGGAACAAGTTGTTTCCCAAGTAGATGTCCATCCTTCTGCTAAACAATCAGCTATAAAGTAGGAGAGGAATCAAGTCAAGCATTAGACAAGACTAATGTAACTTTTGAAGTGACAATTCCTCAATGGATGTAATAAGGTTTGGACTTATCATCATGGGTTAAGTGGGCTGGCAACTAACTTTATAACTATTGCCTCTGTGAAACTGACTACTGGTGAACTAGATCCATATGGCATTAGTCATTTAATTACATTGCTTTTCTCCTTTATTTGAATAGGCTTCTTTTTTTAAAAATAAAGAACAAGACATGCATAGAAAATGAATATAACTTCATTTAAAAAAATTCAATTAGATTCCAGTATTTCTTTTAAAACTATAGCTATTTCACAAACATTAATCAGATCTTAATCTTTTCTTAATTTTATCAGCAAAAACTTAACTTTATTTATGTCCTTAAAATCTCTGAGTATTGTATAATTTTACTACAGTTGTGGATATCAGCCTTTTGTAATTTTAATTTTATGATGTATTACATGTATACAGTATTACATGTAGAACTTGGAACCTTTATTCAATGTGTTTAAGAATCATTGCATTAGATATTTAATGTGTACAATGCATGCTTTTGTTCTAAAAAATACATAAAATCAATTCAATAAAATTAGAACATCTCCTTAAGAAATGAATTAATTGCATGTCAGGAGTTTGAGAACTAAAAATAGTTTCAGTTTGCTCTGTTTGTCAGTTACTGATTTAATCACGAAAAAGTCAATAAGATAAGTGAAACTAGAAATCATTTATCTATCTAAGCTAGACTGTTCCTGGCACTTGTGTATAACAAACTATTTATTTTCCCTTTTAGAATTTGTAATTGTTTTTTTTTGCTTTTGGCATTGTATTGTGGCAGTCAGTTCTGCTACCTAGTTTCAGTTCCCTTTTCTAACCATTTTCTTTATTTCACTAATGTTCTTGAAAAGGTATGTATGTTTCACTTTCTTCACCCCATTCATTAAGCTCCATGCCTCTATGAGAAATCGTTATAATTAAACAATATTTAATTAAATTAGAAATAATACATCATTTAGGAAATACTGACTTCATATAGCATATATTTTTAATGATAGTTTCTGAAATGTCAAAAGATGAACAATGTTTAGAATTAGAAAAATCATTATTGTTTATATATGATACTATGGTAATACTGTTTTCAATTTGAACGTGATTATTTTTAATCTATACTTGACATGCTACAAAAAAGGAAATATAATGTTTTATTTTCTAAAAAGCAGAAATAATTTGAAAATTAAATTAAAATAAACTTCGTTGGTTAAAGAATATTTTCAGAACATTTATTGTATTTCCGGTCATATACTTTGAGAGACTTGCATAAAATCACATGATCAGGTCCATAAGCCCTGAGCAGCGGTTTATTTTCTCAAAAAGCTTAGATGGTCTCTCAAAAGAAATATGCTCAAAGATCTTGGTGAAATTGTGAAACAGTAAATGATAAGATTTTTTCCAGCAAAAATATTTGCTGTTGATCTGGGTGTAATTAAATTGGTATACAAAATATTAAACTCTACAACACTTTGAAAATTTGTACATTACAGCAATTGCTATACATTGCATTCACAAAATTGTTTTCAACATTTTGTCTCAAGAAGGAACTGAACACAAACAGAAATAGACATTAAACCAGAGAGAAAAGCTGATTTGCATTAAGTATCATTGCTAGTTAACCAATTTTAAGTACCTTGGGAGAGATGATATCCCTGTGTAAAGTTTTACTACTATAAAGCACATTGGTTTACAACTAAAATTTACATGTGGAGGGTAATTTCATTACTTCCAAAATGTTTGTGACCTTACCCAGTGTTTCTATGAGCCATGTAACTTTAATGAAGTCTTGTGGTCATTCTATCTTTCTGTGGCTTTCTTTTTTTTTTTTTAGATATGTCATTTAATTTATTTCATCATTTCAAAAATGCCTCTATATCTTCAGAACTAGTAGCTTTCAATCATATATGGTTTTCTCTTTATACAGATTGTAAGAGATAGCACAAAACTCTACTTCATTCTTGGACACGACCTTCTTTCAAGTTCCTACCGATATCAAAGAAATAGGTAGGAACTTGAAACTGTGTAGTTAACAAAATGAAGCACCCAAGAGATGAAGTCTGGGAACTGCTTAACAGGCTTGCTTGAAGTAATTGATAGTTTCTATTTCCTAAGTGACCTTATTAGGCATAGAGGTGATTGTAATTTAAATATAGTAGCTAGGGGAAAAATATGATGTAAGAAATCTAGATAGCTGTTACATTGAAAGCAACAAGTGTTTCTGTCAACATACAAAAGTATGATGACAGAAACTCTTTGTTGCTAGCAAGATAATAACTCTCAAAATTGAAGTGATTAGGTTATGATTTGCTGGATGGGCAATGCTAACTTACATGAACAGTAAAGTCTATATCAGATGAAAGAATAGTGAGAAAAATATTGTATGCAGGAAAGATGAGTGCAGCAGTATAAACATGTGATGGGAATGGACACTGAATCATGAGCAAAGCATTGGTGTATGCAGAAAATGGAAAGTGCCAACAGCAGAGGAAGACATAGAAAGAATTGGTGTGGTGAATTCTCAGAATTTTAGGCTCACAAACAAGATGGCAAAGTGATAGTTTACTTCATGCCAGGCCTGCTCATTCTACACCTGTGGGAAAAGCCAGATATTCAAACAGCTTTGATAATGATTATATTAAGATGTATGTGTATATGCATGTATGTCAGCGACCTGTAAATATATCTATGTGTATATATATGTGTGGTGTGTGTGTGTGTATATATATACACATGCACACACACACACACAGGGCCGTATTAACCCATGGCAGGGCCCCTAGGCTTCGAACTTCTTTGGGCCCCTCGACATCCCCTCC
>JAOPJM010001463.1:23110412-23123521 GCA_027124095.1 Muusoctopus leioderma | reverse complement strand
ATACACATATACATACATACACATATACATACATAGATACATACATACATACATACATACATACATACATACATACATACATATGTCAGGTCACTTGTTAGCGCTACAGGTATATAATATATTTAATATATTATTTCAGGTCGCTTGCTAGCGCTACTGGTATATAATATATATAATATATTATTTCAGGTCACTTGCTAGCGCTACTGGTATATAATAAATATAATATATTATTTCAGGTCACTTGCTAGCGCTACTGGTATATAATATATCTAATATATTATTTCAGTTAGCTTGCTAGCACTACTGGTAACAAGAAACCCAGCAGAACCTGTTGCATGGTTGGGTTAGTGGCAACTAAACTGACAATACCACCAAGCTAGCTTGGTGAGGTGGGGGATTTTGGGGCACCATGCAGGATGAAAAACAAGACCTGCCAAAGAGCAGAGGAACTCAGGAGAGTCAGCAGCCATCCAATAGTGAGTATATTAGTGAGTAAATACAGATGTATAAATGCATGTGCATATATATGTGTATTTACATGGGTATGTAAATGCACATGGGAGACTGATACTCTTACTTGAAACCTGCAATGCTTGTAGTCTCTTGCCATCTTGCTTTGTTTTTGCTTGTTGCTAGCTTAATGACTTCCAACATTTAGAGAGTGGCTCATGTGTTGCACATGCATTTTTCACTATAAAATTTGATGTGCAGGCACTTCTTGAGTTCCATATTTTTTCTTCTTCTTCCTTCTTTGCAGATCAGGACTCTGGCTCCTTGAAGCCACAAACAGATAGCAAACATTTAAGAGACGGGAAGGAAATGCAAGGGGTGGTTATCCTTGACCAATGAGTAGACTGCATCAATCAATCACATATATACGACAGGCTTCTGTTCAGTTTTCGTCTGCCAATTCCACTCACATGTTATTGGTCAGTCCGAGGCTATCATAGAAGACATTTGGCCAAGGTACCAAGCAGTGGGATAGAACCGAGAACCATGTGGTTACGAAGCAAACTTCTTAACCACAGGACCTGCAATAATGATGACAATGGGGATTAGGATGAATGCTTTATAATTCATTATACTATAACTCAAAAACAAAATTAATTTCTAACTTGCACCTTATCCAAGAAATGATCAAATATTTTTTAAAGTAATAGTAATTTTGACAACACATTTTCTATGCTAACATGTATTGGTACGGTTTTCATTCCTGAATCAATTTGTATGTACAAATAGAAAGCTTTCTTAAGATTACTAAATCAATTTTCAAGCAGCTCCTATACCTACTATTTACTTAGGTAAAACTATGGGAAATGGAATGAGAAATAAAGTGCCATTCTGTTAAAATGTTGACCTAGTAGACTAGCTTTAAAGATTATAAAATCATTTTGCAAAAAACAACAACAAAACATGTAAAATACATTGCCTAGGCTAAAATTTTCAAGTCATACATCTCTTCATTCTTTACGCCAAGAAGAGAGAGAGAGAGAGAGAGAGAGTGTGTATATAAAAAGAAGGTCACCACAGATTACATGCTATGTTTGGATGTAATAGCTTAAAGTTATATGGTTTATTTCCACGAGAGCAGACAAATTTATGATAGTGCGTAATATTTGAATATTCTGAGCTTTTTGTTGTTTTCAATAATTCTGAGGAAGAAGCACAAAGCCAATAGTATCTTTGAATCCATCAAGATTAGGGAGAGGAAAAACTGCATAAAGTTGAAATCATTGAACTGAATATATGTAACTTACAAAAAAAAAATGTTTCTAATAATTTACAAAAGAGATGTTCTTAACTCTACAAATTATACCTATTCAGGATGTTTGAAATACTGACCACATGCTGCAATATTGTGATCCAGCCTCACTTGTGCACAAACAAGTCTTCAAATTCACTACCTCTATATACACATGCATGCACACACGCATGCACACATGCATGCACACATGCATGCACGTGCACACACACGTGCACACACACACACATGTGTGAGTGTGTATTAATCAATTCAGTTAACATTCAAACTGCAAAATAGATACAAACTGCAAAATTGTTAAAACCTTCTCTCATGTCTTCTTTTAGACTGGCATAAAAGCTGAACAACATAATTTCAGATGGTGTGGCAAATTACTTTCATAATAATAAACCTCAAAACAAAAAGTAGGAACAGTACGCTACATATACCAAAAAACAGTAGTAAGGTAGTTTAAACCTTTAGACCAGTGTGTATAACTTGACACATCAACATAGTCATGGCAGGAATTTTCAGAGAGACTCCAATAGCATTCTTAAAGGAAGCAAGTTGTTGATAGTTAAAGAAGATGCTTGACAGTTTTTATATCTTGCTGAAAACTGTACAAGAATACATGTGTGTGTGTGTGAGTATATATATGTGTAATTGTTTTCTAAATTGATTCAGTCTTGCAATAAAAATTATGTTTGATGATAAGATTTAAATCATATGATGCATTTTTAACCTAAATGATAGTATCTTACAGAATGATTCTTTTCAGAATAACCAATTTCTGAAGAATAAATTGCTTCGAAGAACAGCAAATACATTTAAATAATTTCTTAATTGTTAAATAGAATCTCAATTTAGTCAGTATTTTGAAGTAGTAATATGCCTTAAATGTCTCCTCTCCTATTATCTTGTCAAAAAAAGTTAACAGAATCTCTGATAGAAAAATTTCCATAAAGTCTAGTGTGATTATGTTGAAGTACATATTCAATAACTTTTCATTGTGATAATCAGCATGTCTCAAATAAAAGAGAAGAAATGATGACTTTGCCATCTTGTAAGTCCTATACATTTATGTTGAGAATCTGACACATGAAATATATATATATATATATATATATATATATATATATATAAAATCTTTCAAAATATTCTTCATGTTCTTCGTAATTTTGAGTTTCCACTTTCTTGGATATTCAACAACACTTCTTTTATTTCATAATTAATTTGATATCATCTGAGTTTCTTTTATATAATGGAGAATCATAACTTTGACAGAGCCTATTTTTTCTTAAAATGAGTATTGTAACAAACTATCTTTCTCTCAACTAACTGCCAACTAAAATCAATAATACCAATCTCTTTTGTCAGAACTGGTGATCTTTTAATACACAGCCTTTAGCTCATGTCAGGTATGCAAATGATTAAACTTCTATAATGGAAAAGTATGCCAAATATCTTTGTACCATTAGTGCTTTTCCTAAAATATGATACATTATTATATATTTTTTCATTAATATTCTTTCTTCATCTCTAACATTTAACTATATCTTTCCATATAATTCTATCTTCAATAGTTATGGATTTTAGTTTAACTGCAACCAGACTTCAGATCTTCAAATTAATGGTGATTGAAACTTCATCCTATAATGGAATTTTAAACAAGGTATTTCAAAAATTGATACCTTATACAAGTAAACTAACAATATTATTTTTGTTCCGCTTCAGGTATAGTTCTTTTATTCCGCATTATTTTTATCATGAGGAATCATTTATATTGAATAATTCAAGGTAGTTTAAAATTATATTTGAAAAGAGAATATCAAAATAATATATAATTTATATAACCAAATAATTTGAATATATAAATAATAATTTATATAACCAAATAATTTGATAATATAAATACTGATTATTATTTTTGGGACATGATTCCTTTTTGAAAGGAAAAATAGAATTATCAAGAATTGCTTTGACTTTTACATTTATTTTCTTATTTAATATTTTATAATTTATTTATTTCATTAACTTCAGCATAGTGAGCTTTTGGTCATAAAAGCAAGGCTTTAAAGTAGAGACTAGAAAGAATCAAGTCTCACCCTTTACAAATTACATTAACTCTTTTCAGACAACAAATATGTAAAATTTGAATTATATGAATATATAAAATAATAGCAAAGCATTTTTCAAATTAAATTTGAATATATCAAAATATTGCATCAACATTTGGTACTTGTTTGGCAAAGAATATAAAATGAGGTTCTGCATTAAATTGTGAATTTGGTAAAATCATTTGGAACATCTAAAATACATTATTATTTCCCTTTTTATTCTCTTTGAATTTATATTCCATAATATTTATTTCATCGTTGTATGGTTCATGTTTCTTAAATGTATAATAGGTACCTGTCCTTTCTGGGGTGATTATCTTCTGATAGAATAACATTATATCCAGAGCATGTTTGTATCTTATCCACTTAATGATAGAGTATTTGAATTAAGAACTTGTCATGTGTTGTTTGTAAAAAGATTACATTTTTTAATTTCTCCTTTTTAATAGTATTGAAGACTTTTGTTGTTTGGTGGAAAACTTTTGTGAATGAGTAAAATTTCCCGCTGGTGTGGAATGACCTGTGTATGATGAGTTTAAAGTGACATAGGATGTTGCACACCAGGAATCACATGCACCACATAATGTGAACTACAGTGTTGTTTTGCTTTTTTATATATATGACTTTAGTCAATAGAGGAAAAGCAGCACCCATGACATTTCTCAGCACCTCCAATATTGGTGGGAGGAAAGGAGAAAGTTCCCTCAGCCCTGAGACCAGGCTGCTTGCAACAGAGTGGACTCCACTAAAGGCACCCAAGAGCCAGGTGGTGATGTTCAACCAGGCGACGGATTAAGTCTACTACCCCAGAACCAAAATGGTCTTTCTGACAGACTTCAACATAGTTTCTGTCTGCCAAATTTCACTCACAAGGCTTTGGTTGACCCAACGCTATGCTAGAAGACCCTTGCCCAAGGTGTCATGCAGTAAGATTGAACCTGAAACCACATGGTTGCAAAGCAAACTTCTTAACCACACAGCCATGCCTATGCCCAAGTGGCACCAAAGAGGAGGCAGACTGCTAAGCTCTCGACTCAGACTGGACCATATTGTGCTGCTACCTATTTTTGATAGCTAAGTGAACAGAATATTCTACCAAGAAACAACATATCACCAGCAGTAAATAACTTTAACTACTCAGCCATCTCCTCTGTTTAACTATGACTTAACTGTTGATAATATACTTCTAAATATCTACTTTAAACATACAAATGCAACACAATTTTATGAATAGTTTGTTATTATATTCTGACTTTTCTAAAAAAAATGTTATGAAAATGTCAAAAAGAAGGTATGGATAGCATTGTGCAGCATAGAGTTGTGGGTAATTGGTAGTTGAAACCTGAATGATGTGAAAAATATGGAGGGAAATAGTGATATAAAAATTCATGTATGCACAGATATACATACATACCTACAAGTTGGTAGGAACAGTTTACATTATTCAGTCTACTACTACTACTACAACAACAACAATAACAACAATACATATGTACATTAATTATCTTTACACACAACTGCTAATTCCTGATTACTAATACATCATCTCAGCTGTCAATTATGCTGATGGTTCAATACGAAGGCATTGTTGATACTTTGGTTTCTAATGATCATCAGAATGATGATGATCTGAACTGAGCAACAACAGTAAGCTTCGAGTAAGAAGTAACAGACCACAAATTATAGACTGATGAAAATATTTTTAACTGAACAGTCTACTCCCAAATGTTTTATCTCATTCAAAAACCCTACCATATTTTTACCTCAGGAGTAAAATTTAGCAACACATTCTTCATATAAGCAATTTTTTTAATATATCTAAAAACATATAATTTAATATTGGCATTATAGGGAACAATTATATATTTTTGGAAAAAGGAATACAGATATTTCAAAGTAATTTTTTAAATATAGTTAGCACTATATTTTTTAATAAATAGCAATAAATGACTTAATATATGTTTTGAGAGGTTTGATCTCTAATCAACATCAGGTGTCTTATTCCTGGATATGTACATGGTCCCAGACTGGATTTGAACTAGGTTTTATTTCTAAACTAAAGGTAAACTAAGGGACATTACTATCCTTAGTTTAGAAATAAAGGGTCCTTGTTCAAATCCAGTGTGAGATCATGTACATATCCAGGAATAAGACACTTGATAATGATCAGAGGTGAAACCAATAGAAATTAGTATAGGTACGAATATTGTAAATATACATTCCAATAATAAGGTTATAATTTTTCAAGGTATTAATCTCATTATCAAAGATGTTTGCATAAGTGGAACCCATCTTAGTACCCATGGTAGTTTGTTGACTACCCATGGTAGTTTGTTGATAGGACTTGCTGGAGAAAGAGAAATAGTTTAGAATAAATACAAGTTCATCTAAGCAGAGAAAGATGGTGGTGCTAGGTTTGAGGGAGGAATAGAGGTCAAAGAAATATTTAAGGGTTAAGAATGTGTTGTTGTAGAGGATGACAGTGTACATGGATTTTACATCTACAGTGAATAGGTGTTGTGAGGCCCCAGGAGCAAATGAAAAGGAACTGAGAAGGTTAATGGAATGATTAATGTCCTTGATATGTGAGGGCAAGGTAGCAAAAAGGGGTGACATGAGTTTATCAAGGAAACTGGGAAGGAGTTCAGTGGGAAAGTTTCAGACAGAGACAATGGGTTGACCAGGATAGTTGAGTTTGTGCAACTTAGGGTGAAAATAGATAGTGGAGGTATGAGGTGTGTTGATAATGAGGTTAGTGGTGGTAGGAGGGTGTTCAGAGTAAGATATTAGTGCTTTAATAGTACAGGTTAAATGTTTCTGATTCTGGAGTGTGTGATCTGTGGATAACTTGTATTAGAAATCCATATTGCTGAGTTGCTAGAGAGCTTCTTCCCAGCAAATGTCATTCTGCCAAACAACAACAGCACCACTTATTGGCTGGTTTGATTGCAATGTCACTATGGCTCTGAAGTTGTTGAAGTGTGTGGAGTTCCTGCACAATGATATTTAGGTATTTGAGATCCTTTTTAAAATTAAATACATTCAAATCTCAGTGACACTAATTCATAAACAGGTCAACAGAGTTGAAGTGTCCCATGTCAGGTGATCATGTACAGCTGCACTGTTTAAGCTTGGTGAAGTTGTTGGTGTACCAAAATCTGTTTTGTGTGTCACTAAAAAGAGCCCTCAGCTGAGTTTGACAAAAGAAACACTCAGTGTCAACATGCAGATTGAATTTGTTTGTTTTGCTGTTGAGTAAGAATAAAGTTAAGACCTCTGCCTAGAATGAAAAGTTTAGCATCTGGGAGTGGTAAATTATCTGGAATGGTGACTGCAGTATGGTGTGAAATAGTGGATGTTAACTGAGAGGGAAGCTGATTGGGGATTTGATGGAGTTTGATAGATTTATTAATGCTGAGAAAGTCATACAGCATGCTGTTTAGGATGTGGATATTTTGATACAGTTTATCTTGTTGCTCCAATTGATTTTTTTTCTTATGCTGCAAATGTGATAACTGAGATAAATTGATGAAAAGTCATTCTTACATTTGCATTGTAATGTTATTTTCATATTGTTGCAAACTGATAAATATAGAGATTATATATCAGGAATGGCAGGCATCTTATTAAGTCTTAATATATACAATTATATTCAGAAAATTACAAAACTAAATATTGTTAAAATAAATGTTTTATAGATTTAAAGTCATATAATGTTCATATGCTAAACATGCAAGCTATTTTTCTGCATTTTATGTCATGAGTAACTTTTTTCATGTGCTTATATAAGAAAAATACAATTTTCAAGCAGTATAGTCCATGTTGATTGATAAAACTTTAATTTCTACTCATCTGATACACATTCAGATTTTCATACTGCATTATATATACTACAGGATTTTGAGAGATTTGAAGTCAAAGGAATTTATTTGCCTAGGCACGAATATGAATATTACAACATAATGCTTATTTTCCTTTTGCTTAATTCATCCAGAAAGAAGAAAAGATTATAGTGATTTTCATTGCATAGAAATTTCATGTGAGCAAAATGATTGGTTTAAATCTATGAGTTGAAACACAATCTTTGAACTGAAAGAGAACACAGATGAATTGCTTTTGTTAAGGTACATCCTATGAAAAGCTTACATCATGGAAACTTCAATAAAATATTGAAATAAAAGGTAAATTTTGCTTTGTACTTTTTCAGACATAAACCTTTATTTTTTTATTTTCATTTCAACACAAGGCAAAAGGAATGAGGTATTAATAAAAAAAGAGACCCATAATTTTCTAAGAGTTGTATTGAAACATTATAGAGTTCAAAAGAAAAGTATTCATGACTCTACTTTGTTGAAAACCCGTTTGTTACTAAGTCATCAGACAATTTATTTAACAAGTCTCCATGAAAATATATTAATGTAGATATTGCACAAAATTGAAAATCAGTGTGTTTTCATTTACATCACTTTTGCATTTTCCTCATAAGACATATTGAATTTAACATTTGCTTCTCTTAATATTGTAATTCAAGATGGGAAAAGGCCTTCAATTATTAAATATTGGAATGCTGTATAATTGCTAGGGAGTACTTTAATCTAAAGCCAATTATACATTTAGTTTACATTCAATTTAAGAATGGAACTTGTCATTTGCTTGCTATTTATTTTGAGCAGATTACTTTTGGCTCCTTTCCTGCCTCATTACCAAATACGGAATTGTTTAATGTGACTCATCATCATCATCATCATCATCGCCTTTTACGTCAGTTTTTCCATGCTAGCATGGGTTGGATGCAGGTTTTCTTGAGGCAACATTTTACGGTCGGATGCCCTTCCTGTCACCAACCATACTGATTCAGTATGGGAATCACACACTGAATCACTGAACGGCCAGGCATCTGGTTATTAGGAACATAAACAAACGTTCACCGGTCGGTTTCAGCGACAAACAGCGCCAAGCGCACAAACACACAATCGCTCACACACACATACAAACATATACATATATATATATACGACGGGCTTCTACAGTTTCCATCTACCAAATCCACTCACAAGACATTGGTCGGCTCGAGGCTATAGTAGAAGGTACTTACCCAAGGTGCCACACAGTGGGACTGAACCCAAAACCATGTGGTTGCGAAGCGAACTCCTTAACCACACAGCCATGCCTGCGCCTAAATATATTTATTTCAAAAACAGCATTAAAAATATAATGTTTTCCAGTGAGAATTCTCTTCATAATGTATTATTGTTTACATCATGATTGACTTTGTAACCGCTTTCTTGGATAACTCATCATTTTCCATTTATCTTCTGCTCATGAGTTTAACAAGAATTCTCTTATTCATTCTATCCTTTGAATTTCAAACCAGAGCTCTAATTTATGAGACCTTTTTTTTTTTTTTACACGTAGAGTACTCCCATCTACATTAATATTATTCTTAATCCAACTGATGGAAATGAAATAAAGCTGTATTTCTTTCATCATATTTGAAGAAAGTTTGATAGTTTATATTCATAATATGATATCAAGAATGGTTTAATTATCATTTTAAAGCCTTCACTCACTAAATTGATAAGAAAAATTAACCTGTGACAGCTCGTTATTCTTTTATTCTTTTAAAATTTGACTGCGGCCATGCTAGGGCACTGCCTTCAGGGGTTTTAATCGATTATATGAACCTTAGTACGTAGTCTCGTACTCATTGTATCTCTCTTCATTGAAAAGTTTAGTGTACCTTTAATTACGTCCCATTTAGGGAGTTGCCTTTGGGAGTAAATACTACAAAATATTTACACCGATTTATACCAATAAACACAAAACATACACACATGCACACACACATGCACACGCACACACACACACACACACATATATATATATACAACAGGTTACTGTTTACCAAATTTCACTCATAGGTATTGGTCAACCCGAGGCTATAATAGAAGGCACTTGCTTAAGGTACTGCACGGTGGGATCGAACCTGGAACTACATGGCTGCAAAGCAAACTTCTTTACCCACACAGCTATACCTGCATCCATTGTGTCATTTTGATATCCTGTCTTACATTATTTCATGTAAGAGAAATAATTGTAACAAAATGTGTTTTTTTTCTCTTTACACTAAATAAGTATTTACCAAAACAAAATGGTATTATATAATAGAAATATGCATTACCTTTCTTTGTTTTCAGAAAAATTGGAAACTTACCTATAAAAGAAAACAATAATAAAGATTAATAGAAAATTTCATCTTTTTAATAATGTAATATGTCTGGGAAACAATAGAACTCATTTAAAAAGAATTTATATATGCGAGGTAGTTCTTGTTTATGTTCTAAATATTTTTAACACACAAAGTATTTTTTGAGTAATTTATTTTTTTTACTTTACAGGAATTAAAAACATTTTTATATTCAAATATATAAATATATATATATATATATATATATATTGTGTATGTGTGTGTGTGTGTGTGTGTGTGTGCGTGTGTGTGTATGTGTGTGTGTGTGTGTGTGTGTGTGTGTGTGTGTGTGTGTGTGTGTGTGTATTATATTGAAGGCACGACTATGGTCGAGTATAATGTTTTTATGAAATACTTTTTTATGTTTCCATATTTGCCAGCGTTTCTTGAGCTTCTCGGTCTTATTTTCTTGATGAAGTGATCGTTAGTGGCATTTTTTTAATGGCCGCCTTTTTATAGTGGGACAGGAAGATCATGAGCATGTTACTAATAGATCATCAGCCTCGGATTTAAAATGTTAACTTACAACTCCAAGTGAAGTTCCGTAAACAGTAGCTGTTCTTAGTTTGTTATTATGTTTCTTTTATATATGCGTGTTAATTTTTAATTTGCATTTTGCTATTAATAAACTTTCGTTGGTAATATTCTATTTTACTTTTGCAGAGTTCTATACAGGATGGTGGTTGTCTTATTAACTAATGTTTTTCTATATAGTTTTGTTTCGTGATCTTCACAGATTTGTGCTGGAAGGAGAAGAGACTGTTCATTGCTGATTTTGCATTATACAGATTTTTGTTTAAAGTGTAGATCGAAAGAGTTGCCTGCAAAGACTCAGAATCCCATCATGCCAATCCAACTATACAACCAGGTATTCTATCTCGCCACTTCATAGAAAGCCTTGTGGTGACAGCAACATGGCAAGAAGGTGTTGCAATGAGCAAATACATACTGAGAAGTCTGCATGTAAGATTTTCTCGGTTAAACTAGGCAATAACATTCTTAGGGAAGCAGTAAAAATGTATAGGAAAGACTCAGTATAAGGTTGCCTTTCTATCATGCAAGCTCGATATGTTTTGCACATTCCAATGATTCCAAAGTGTGTCAATGACGTAAGTCTAGTGAATCTTAGTGCTACAATTAGGTAGGTCATGACTGTGAGAATGAAGGTGAAATTACTGTCACACCCAATGATGATTAATACATTTCACACGCACCTAAAGTGATCCGCTCTGGGAATATTTCGTATGACTTTGCTTTTGGTTCCTCTTTCTTTTTTCTCGCTACTTTCAAAATAGCTACAATGAGTGGATTGTTTATTATCATTCTATGTTTTTTTTTTTTTTCCATCTTTCAGTCTTTCGTTCTTCCTTCATTTGTTTAATTATATTTTATATTCAGATATTCCCAGACTACTAAGTTCAATGGAGTTGATTTTCAACTCGACCAACTAGCTGAAATCTAAGCGTTGATATGTACGCTTCTCAGAGAATTCTGTAGATGTTTCATGAATATTTTCATTATGATTTGTCTATAAATCTATGCTGACAATTCACTCGATAAAACTACCTGTTATATAGTGGTCTGCAGTTAAAATTTACCTCCTGGCATTAAAAAAAAAAACAACAAAAAAATGAAAGATACTTATGTAATAGGGTGCCAGATGAACCATAACTCGCAATATCCATTTATGTGTCTCTTCAATAGCGATTTCAAAGTTGTTTACTGCCAACTAGCAGGAACCATTTGACCATCTCTGTTCATGATGGTTATCGAAATGGTTATGGTAGTTGTATGAAATTACTACAATCTAAAACAAAACATTGTACAGCCACAGCTGCAAATTTTAATAGATGCCATCACGGAATTCTAGTCCGATTGGATGCACTGTTTCATCAATGCTAACTTTCTATTAACACCAGGAGTAGTAGCATATTCACAGTACAGAAGAATGTAAATTGAAAGGATATAGATTCCAACCTTGAAGGAATAGCTCATTAGGAATCATAGAAACATCTATACAGTACCATTAAATGATGCCAAAAGGCATGTTGAGACTTAGACCTAGTTGAGAGAGAGAAAGAGGAGAGTGGGGGGAAAGAAAGAGTGTGTGTGTGTGAGAGAGAGAGAGAGAGAGAGACAGAGAGAGACAGAGAGAGAGTGAGAGAGGGAGAGAGAGAGAGAGATAGACTGACCACCATTGGAAACTGCAAATTGTTGGGTAACTAAGTTCAAAAGAAACTGTTTCCATCATAGTCTTTTACAGAAAACCTCTGGCCCCTCAGAATTCATGACAAACCATTAACGATAGTACAGGGAATAGAAAGTTATGCTTACAAGTTCTTACGAAAGTGGTTTGGTCTCCCTCCAAGTTTCACGAGAATTGGGCTTTTTAGTGCTACTGAAAAACTGCAGCTTGAGGTTTTATGAAGCAACAGATTGCTCATTCGCACGATACAATCAAAAGTGCTGGTAGGAAAAAAATAATCTATGGAAGATACTGTGAAGGTAATAGAATTCAACATTAACATTAAGGTGGTTGGATTTGTGCTGAACATAAGGGCAATACCCAACAGAATAACAAGAGTGTGTGAAGCATCGTAACCATAAAAATTCGTCGTCGTGAAGATGAAAAGCGAGCAACAAAAGACGTAAAGCTATGACATAAATGTGCATGGGCCGGCATCAGATTCAGACGCGAAAGGAAGGTATCGTTGAACATGTTGAAAATACATCCTGCATTGTGCTCTTCCATCTCCTACCAGCCTCCAACAGTAAGTTAGGAGTTACATTGCAGACTGCCATATATGGAAAGCCTACGCAACCTTTGAAGCATATCCACAGAACTTACACGTCATCCCTTGTGAAATATAACTGGCAGCACAAACAAGCACTGAATATACTCGCCATTGCATTAAAACATAAATGCATAATAATAATAATAATAATAATAATAATTGTTTCTAATTTAGGCACAAGGCCAACAATCCCCAGTACTTGACTG
>JAOPJM010001463.1:23095425-23105851 GCA_027124095.1 Muusoctopus leioderma | reverse complement strand
TGATATATATATTTAAGAAAATTTATTTAATATTTACTACTTTACCGGTTTCACAATATTTTGATTTTCAAAATCAAAATGATTTTCAAAATCAAAATGATTTTCAAAATCAAAATATTGTGAAACCGGTAAAGTAGTAAATATTGCATACATGCACACATACAGACACATATATTTCTAGATGCACATACTCACACAAACACACACACACACACACACTCACACATATATATCTATAAAAAGAACAACAAATTAAAAAACAAAACAGGTGCACCAAATAATTAACGTTATGCTGTAAGGAAGAAACAGTGGAGTGTTCAACAACTTGCTAGGATTAACCACATGATGTGAAGTGGACCATTTGGTGCAATTGTGTATCAAAGTCACAGTCATGGCTCTAGGGGTGGAGGAATTGACCACTTCACCTGTACCACTTAGAACACTATTAGCTGTATTAAATGCCAAGTTTGTGCTTTGTTGAATATTTGAGAACCTGACAGGAGATTGAAAAACAATTTTAGAGTGTATGTTCTAGAAGGCCAACACAACAACACCTGATGATTTCAGCCTGTAGCTTATCACTTTAGTTCTCCTGACCATACGTACCTGCATCTCTCTGTCTGCAGCGTTGTTTTACACCATGGATCATCTACCTCCCATTTGCACTGTGAACAACTGCTAATCTTTGATGTACACTCAGTTTGTGCTACTGGAATTAATAATCGCCGTGTTTTCCTGTATCCCACCAACACCCCCTACATACTGATATATGTTCTCCTGTACATTTCACAGTCCCATCCCTCTGTCTCCATACACATACACACACAGACATACACACACCATGCATGCACACTATCCATCTATCTCACACACACACACACACGCACACCATTATGCCTTATTCCCACTAACTTACAATAGCACACACACACACCTACATACCCCAGAACTTCATTCTTTCCTTTTCTTCTTCTCTGTTTTGGGGGGTTTTTTGGCAAAGGATCACAGTCCAAAACGTTGAACTATTCCCTGTTTCTTCCTTACAGTGTAAAATCAATTACCTTGTACTTCTGTTTTATGTTTTTGTTGTTTCTTGTCTCTGAAACCATTTGGACATCTTATATATACAATTTGTTAGTTACTATCAATAATGCTTTGCTTCAGGATGCCTGAATGATAAAAACAGGTTTTACTCTAAATGGATGTATACAAGAATAAAAAGTTAAACTCACTTGTAACTT
The DNA here is from genome assembly GCA_027124095.1 of Muusoctopus leioderma. Lineage (NCBI taxonomy): Eukaryota > Metazoa > Mollusca > Cephalopoda > Octopoda > Octopodidae > Muusoctopus > Muusoctopus leioderma. Next base: position 23,104,610 of record JAOPJM010001463.1, on the reverse strand, counting down.
TACTCATAAAAATACATAATCTCATGAAACATTTACTACCCTGCTTATATCTTCATTTTATACTTTACTTACAAAAATGGAATTTCAGAAGATGAGTTGCTTCCCCTAAGAGAGATAAGGAAAATTAACAGTGAATGTTTTACTTCAGCATTTACAACTTTATATGAAAGTCATATTATTTTTTACTAGCTTCAGTATTTGATATAATCACCTATACCTTCAAGAGTATATTTGATTATATCAACCTAATACATGACTGGGACTTATCACAGATGAAAGGTAAAGTCAACTTTGGCTGGATTTTGCAATTAAAACATAAAGGCCATAACAAAATACCACCCAAGTTATTTTATCCAATATTCTACTGATTCTATCATTCACCAACCCTGTTCTTCACATTTCAGAATTAAACTGTAAACTTTCAGTGAGAGCTTGATTCAAATAAACTAAAGTATCAACATCACCATTGTTTGAAGCCAATTTTTCCAAGCTAGAATGCTTTGGACAGATCTACAAAACAGCATAACACCACTCATATTGATCCAGTATCATCTTATGTGTGAGACCCAACAACTGCTGATCTAAGCTCATCACTTATTCCTTATATCTTCTTTGGCCTTTCGGCATCATGAGTACCTTCAACTGTCATTACTCAGCAACTTTTCACCCAGTTCATTCACATCACATGCCCATACCATTGCAGCCACCTATCCTACAAACATCGCATCAAACATATCATAAAATGACCAGTTGATTTCTCAGTTCACTTGCCCTTTGATTCCATGGCAGTTGATGTTTCATATCCAGAAGACCATACACAAATAAGTTTTCTCCAATCTTTACAGATCTTACATACAAAACTGCATCACACTTTACACATACTTCATGCAGTCTTCTCTTTGTACAGAGAAAGAAACCCTTAGTTGACAACATAAGTAATAACACCCTGAACTTCTTCCATCTCTTTATTATTCTAGCTACTACATTTCTACTACAAACATTTCCATGACTAATTTGGTAGCCTAGTTAACAGAAACTACCAACTGTATCAAGGAAACCATCATAATAATTTATTGACTTGATTTCATACATACCCTTTACTTCTACATTTGGAACATCTCGTTTCTTGTCAGCCTACTAGTGATCCACTGTCTCTCTAAAAGTATGATGTGTCATTGAAAGGGATTTTCATAAGAACATTGGAACAGAAAAGTATCTATGTTCTGTGAGTATAATTTGGAAATCAATATGATGTAAGAGGAATTGGCTATTACAGCTATTGATTGCTGCATATGAAAGGAATACGCTTATGATTTGGACATGCAATTAAAAATGATGATAAGCTTGATAGAAGTGTGTTATAGCATGTCATTCTTTTATTGTCATCAAATTGGGATTGAAAGTGAAATACTTTTATATGTCATCAGTTCATTAGAGCTTTCAGAGGACTAGAGACAGCTAGAATATTAGTCTGCATATATAGCCATACCATTTATAATTGGAAAAGATCACTTTGATGATGATAGAGGTGGTCATGGTAGTAATGTTAATGCTGCTGCTGATGATAAGTACAAATTTATATTAATAAAGGCTTCCCTGCAAAATTCATGAAACCTGTTAATATGAATTTTAAAGAAGGTTGAAATATTGCAAAATTGTCCGGACAATAAAGCATTAATCTGAAGAAAGTGTCTTAGCTATAAAAGCTATAAAAGTTTATAACTTAGAAATTAGATAATTTACAATTAATTTAGCTACAAAATGAAATGAAGTTACTGAAAGACTGAATGTGCCCTTCAGATATTTAAACCATAGGGTTGTTGTAGACAATACTTAATTTCCCTTCAAAACTGTATTTATGAATGAAATATTAACATTTTCTTCTGTTCTTCAAATAGAGATGTTAGAGAAAATAACTATAGAATATAAAAAATCCAAAATCATTACAAAGAAATTGCATCTTCCTTTTAATTGTAACATATTTATTTTATCTGGTTCCCATTACAAATTCTAACTTCAAAACATTTATTGTAATTATACTTCCTTTAATTCTTTCTGCTTCCAACATGGTTTCATTGGAACATGATAATCTGAAAACATGTTTACTCACGTTTATATGAATGAGAGCATTGTCAGTATAGTCTTTTGAATTGAATATGTAAAGAAATTTTAACTGATCTCTAAAAATAATTATATTTAGAACATAGTAGAGAAATATTATGGTCATGTGAGAAAAATGAAAGAATAGTAAAGAATGTCTAAATTTAGGATTAACTCTTAATTTCCTGTAAGACACGGTTCCACACGATACCACATCATCAAATTGACATGAATAATTGAACTATATATATATATATATATTGAACTATATATATATATATATATATGTCGAAAGTGAACTATTTTTGTGCGAAAACACCTCAAGTAACTGTTGTTTCTTACCCGTAAATTTCATAATAATTAAGCTGTAAAAAGCCCATTTCTAGACATTTTCTGCTCAATCATTACAAGACTTAGAAAATTCTCAACAGGATGATAAGAGTTAATGGTAGATGAAATAGAACTTTAAAAAAAGACTGCAATGAAATTATTAGAATTCCTTCACAAAGTATACTTAAAAAAGGAAATTATGAAAGATCAAGGTATGTAGAGATCATTTAACAAAGACGCCTGTTTAATCCATAACAGTAAAAAATAAGAACAAACAATGATGATGATGATGATATTATTGTTATTAATTATGATGATGATACGATTAGATGATTCCTGTCTACATGAAATAATTTAATAAGTCACTTGTAAAATCTCTAGAATATCAATTATAATAATTGAAACAGTCAACATTTATTTTCACAGTGCATTAGTCAAACTCAAAATCTATCTTCTTTATAATTTTTTCTTTAATAATATATACTGGCCTTTGGCTTGGAAAGGAAAACAATCTTGTACTTGCACCAGAACTTGTTTGGCATTAAAAATGTGTCTACAGATGAAAGGATGTGTATAGATATATTTTTGGTATGCTCTTTTAACTATTTCAAGTAACTGAAATTCAGATTTTCACTAGAGAATGTTAACTACTCATTACTGGTATGGCACAGTACTTGTATAACAAGTAGAGTTACCATTTGTTTCAGACCAGAATAAATTATTGAGAAATTGAACAATTGAAAATAATTAGGAAGCAACAAAGTAGACTAAACTATTTTCATTCGGAAGAAAGTAATAAGTAAAGTTACGATTGTCAAAGAAAATCAATAGAGAAGATAAATGATAAAGCATTTTTTAAATGAACGCATACAGATTATATACATATTTTTCTTGCCCCTTAACCTTTTTATTCTAGATAATTAGAGTATTTCTGATTAGTTGCATATGGAGTTGTATATAACCCTATGGAATGTATACCAATCTATGTCTATTTAACCTAGAAAAAGTCAGAAGTTACCTTGTTATGTTAATAAATTTCACATTCAAAACTTGTCAAAAATATCTTATCAGAAGATATTGTGATGGGATACAAACCAATGAACCATAAACAAAATTTAACAGGGATGAATTGAAGTATGTTTGTTGCAGGTTGTTGATGATAATGATGATGACAAATAAGCCTGTGTGTTTCTTCAATAATAAATTTATTCCTGTTAAAAATAACGTACTGGTGGGGAATAGCTGTACAAGAATAGGAAGATGTTTGCAATACACTTAACTGTAGGAAGAGATAAAAAGTATCGACACAGTTAGAATTTCAGTGTTTGTTGATTAGAGAATTAGTTAAACGATGTGAGTTTGTGTGTGGAAGAGACAGAGTATGAGATGAAAGAAAGATTTCATGCATGGGTGCATGGTGAGGCCGCTAGCTGTATCTGTATGTGTCTGTCTATATGTCTGACATCTCTTTTTTGATACTGAATTGGTTATGTCTTTTTATAGATAGAAGTTCAAGAAAGTAGGCTCAGACAGTAGTTTAAGAGCGGCTGCTTTGATTGGCTGAAATCGGTCACATGTTCAGCCAATGCAATTTTGCTTGTTCTCCGCTACGTCCACACAAGAAAATATAAGCTGAATTTCATGCCAAAAGCCTGCTTGTCTGTGTAAATGAGGAAAAATATGGAAGGGCACAGGAAATGTAAAACTCGTAGTGTGTAGGAGCATAGCTCACTAAGCAGTATAGGAATACCGGCAAAATTCGAATTGGTGTTTTGAACTCACCAATATTCCTGCCACAGTACTCCAGTCCAGTGAATGGGTAATAAGGTAAAATGAATGAAATAGAGAAGTGCAGGAAGAGGTGTTGATGTGAAAGTGTGTACAGGATGTGCATTAGAATGTAAGTGAATGCAGAAATAGGAGCGCTGATTAAAATGCATAGAAGGTGTTAGAAAATGCTGTGACTAGAGGTTGATCAGGCTGAGTAGAGCTGGAGTGTGAACAGAAGACATATTGCGTGCACTTTACAGTGCTTGTCCTGTGTTAAACACTGTAAAAGCTGAACTGTGACCTGTTGAAAATCAACGTAGCCAGGAGTGTGAAGCACATGCAAGAGAAACCAGGCTTGTGGGTGATGTAAGACCAGTTTATACATTTAAAATACTAGGAGTGAAGATCTGAGAGATTGGAGAAGACATGTGTATAGACGTACGTGAGTCAACTGTGTAGAGCAAGTTATTTGTGTGTGTGTGTGTGAATGATTGACTCATACATAGCCATATGCGTGAATACCTGTGAGTCAGTACAGTCTCCAGGTTTCATGAATATTCATGTGAATCTGAATATGGGTTAAATAGTAAGCCAATTCAGTTATTTTCCAAGCTTTTGAACAAAAGTAGCTGAAGTTGGCTGACATCTTCTCTCCTTAGTATAATATGTATACTTCTAGCAATGAATGTGTGTGTTTGATAAGTGGCTGTATTCATGTTATGTGTATGTGTTTGTAATCATCGTCGGCGGGTACATTGGCCATCTCGTTATGTCTAGTTCTGTAATTAGGATAAAAAATTATGTTTCTTCCGCAAGATTACACTTGTATCCTGATTTCGCTCATTGTTTTGTTTTGTAACCAACTCTGTATGGTGGGAATAATGTAACAGATCCCTGCCTAAGATTTGAAACCGAATTTGTTGTTTTCAGTTATGAAAATAATGATAAACAAGAGCCGGACTTTTCAGAAGCTGATGGCATCAGCAATAAGCTGACCATTCGAATCTCTTAAAAAACGTGACGACGTCAGCAATGGGCAGACCAATGAAATTGGTGAATTTGCGGAATTGTAAAATCATCAATAACTTCTTTTTCCCACACTTTCCCAAGTTAGTCTGTACATATAGGTTGTTAACTCAGTAGTCATAGAGATTTAGGCCGCTCACTTCAACTACTGATCAGTAGTCAACAGAGATGAAGACAGCTCACTGCAACACCTGAACAATGAATGTTGGCATTTCAACTTGCTTCACATCTTTCTTTCACTCTATCACTCTCTCTACCTTCAGCAACACATGGGGACACACACTTACGAACTGACTGCTGTGTTTTTCTTTCATATCATTTTTCTTGTAGGTTGTCATTACTGACAACATTTTTATAACGACAAATAAATTTTTTATGTCTTGAATACACTCATATTTTTGTTGTATCTTCATTACACACAATGTGATGTACTTATTTGAAATTTTAACTTGCAATTAAAAATTTACAGTCATTGAGATTTCAAAATACTTTAAATAATATTACTAGGTTTTATTGAAGCAACATTCTTATATAATAAATATAGAAAATTTCATATCACACAATTTCTTACACTAATAATTATACTATTTTAGTCCTTAATTTAAAAATGTTAATCACATAATGATATGCTTTTTGATTAACACTCTCAAGTCATGTTTGCCCTCCAAAGGATGGAGACTCTGTAGAGTAGAGAGGACTCTTTAGCCTGGAGGAGACCAAGGTATCCTCTCTAGTGCTGGTGCCACGATAAAATGCACCCAGTACACTCTGTAAAGTGGTCAACGATTGAATGGAGAATACATAGGGTAGAGAGGGCTCTTTAGTTGTGCCATAGGGATGACAACCTTTCTAGTGTTGGCACCACGATAAAATGCACTCAGTACACTCTGTAAAGTGGTTGGTGATAGGAAGGGCATCCAGCCATAGAAACCAGCCAAACGAAACATACGAGCAAGACATGGGTCGCTGATCCGTCTAGGAGAGTGGTGACGACAATCAGGAATTGACTCAGGCCAAAATCACCCGTCCAACCCATGCCAGCATGGAAAACAGATGTAAAACAAGGATGATGATGATGATGATGATTCATAAATAATCAGTTTTGATTCCTTCAATCGGCAATGATCAAGGGGGTATGGTGCCAATCTCCATGTGTATGGATTGTGTGCTGCCACTTCTACTTCGCAGTAAATGATACTCAGTTCTAAAGACGTTCATCTATTTAGTTGAAAGGGAAAGGAAATTTAGTTGTATAAAAGGATAATTGATGAAGATTTAGTGGCTTCAAATCTGTCCATATTGCATTATCAATAATAGACAACATACTGACACCATTGAGTATCTTTCATTGAGTATGTCCATTTGCTTATTTCCAAAAATCATATGTCCACTTGAACTGATTATTATATTCATTTGAGATTTAGCCAAAACTTCAACTAATCTTTCTCCTACTTTCTTTCTCAAATTACTGAAATAGTTAAGTAACAATTCATTTCATAAATGCATTTTTATTGCTGAATTCTTTTAAAATTGCTATATTGGCTTCTCTACATATCATTGAAGCCTCATGATAGCTCTCAATCTATAAAAAAAAGTCAGTATCAGGAAAATATGTAATATAAGAAAATAGAAAATACTGGTTTAGGATAATAAATTGTAGGACTTCGTTATTGAATTCTAAGGCTAGCTATTATGTAAGACTTAGATTGAAACATCTCAAATATTTTGTTAATGATATATTTGAATAAAATAGAAATATAAACAAGTTTATTTCATTGTTTCCAAAATCAGTCAATAGTGTAAAGAACTCAATTGATAAGAAATATTGGTCAGCAAAAATCAAGATGAAGGGGTGTTCAGAAAAATAAATTTAACTATTTATAATTTACTTTCAGTCATCAAAACATACATCTTGAAAAAATATCCAAAATAATAAATTTCATTTGTAAAGATTTTTCCCCTACTTTTCAAACATTCACATAACAGTTTCCTTGACCATATTTTTAGTACTAAGAAATAACTTCTACAGAAGATTAATTTTTTATTATACATACTTCAAGATGAATTACAGCTACAAATAATTTAAATGCTTTTCTTTTGATAAATTACTATTGATTGTTTCATCAACAACCAATGAATCATTTTGTAATATTTTTTTTTAATTGTTTGGCTGAATATCTTAATATTTTTTTTTTGTTCCATCCATCTCTCACTTTTTATTTAATTATCCTATGGAATGTAAAATGAATTACTTTTTTGTGAAGTAATGTTTATTGAAGTCGTGCAACATTGCATTTTGCTTTGTCTGTTTCCTTTCTTTATTGTTCAGATTAAGGCAGTAATTGATTACATCAAAAGAAATACAGATTTGTTTTATGGGAGGGGGGGAATATAATACTAACAAGAGACATATTAAAAATATTGTTAATCTATATCAAGGAGAAAATAAAATATCCATGTAAAAGAATAACTATGTAAAATATTATCCAAAGTCAAAAGGTTTTGCATATCTTTGCATAATTTCGCTTTACTGATATTTAATTAAATAAAAATTTAATTACTAATAGAAAATGTTCTGTTCTATGAGACTTCTGGATTTATCTAAATCATAAGTTAGGATACTGAAACTGTTAATGAATTCATTATATTGCATGGTTAATTTTAAAATCACATTGTATAATAATAGTAATCAGATTTGATAAATATTTGTGTGAAAACTAGTCTCACAAAATGGAATTTTAATGATCTACATTAATAGATTTTATATCTGAAGGTGATTTTTGTTTTCAAATTAAAAAAAAAGAAAATATACTATAATTTAAATGTACGGAATATAAACTTTTATTGGTATAATAATAAAAATAATAATAATAATAATAATTGTTTCTAATTTAGGCACAAGGCAAAAAATCCCCAGTACTTGACTGGTACTTTATTATATCGACCCCGAAAGGATGAAAGGCAAAGTTGACCTCGGCGGGATTTGAACTCAGAGCGCAGTGTGACAGAAAGAATACTGTAAGGTATTCCGTCCGACACGCTAACGACTCTGCCAATGATAACACTTGTATGTCAAATGTAACAGATTCAAGATGATGACAGTCCAAACTATAAAGTAGCATTAATTATATATATTAGGAAAACTACAAAACACAGATCAACAGCCTCTTCAATAATAATAAACAGGGAACAACCTCCAAATAACCAATGCCATAAATAAATTGAATGACAAACATGTTAGATATCATTCAGTGAAAAACAAGAGATGCAGTGAAAGAATCTGTCACCTTGATTCCTTGATTCTCTGCTACTAATTTCAATTGCTAAGAACTATTCTAAGATTTTAACACATCACATCCTAATGATACAGCTGTGAGGACCAAGAAATGTTGTCACCATGGATGTAGGAGGTTTAATGTTCCAAACAATAAAACGTAAAAAATTTCATACGTAAAAGTGAAAATATAAAAGACAAAAGCTATAACGTAAATAAAAGTCATTATTGTCATGTGTTTAAGCTTGTTGTAGTTGTTGTTGTTTAGTGCTCGGTCAAAGGTGTTCTAGCCGTGGCCATCTTATCTTTTTAGAGATAAGTAGGATTATGTTATCTAATGTGTCCTTTCTTTATTTAAGATGGTAGAGTATGAGTTGAGCAACCATGAAGAGGCTCTCTCATTAGCTTGTTTGAGTGTGTACGTATATATGTATATGGTGAGTGCCATAGAGTAAGAAGTGAATTTGCAACAAATCTGCAACTTGGTTTTAATTCTCAGTAGGTGTCATTTAATTCCTTTATAGGGCTAATGCCCTTTGAAAAAGCTGATCTGGCTTTCTGGTTGTATGACAACTTATACATACATACATACATACATACATACATACATACATACATACATACATACATACATACATATATATGTATTTATGTATATATATGTATTTATGTATATATATGTATT
>JAOPJM010001463.1:23070069-23085110 GCA_027124095.1 Muusoctopus leioderma | reverse complement strand
TCTCCTCTTCTACCCCTCTCTGATGAGTTGTAGTGCACCTGAGCACTGTATACAATAACCTCATTATTATTATTATTGTTATAGAAACGCCAACTGAAGACCTGTTCATCTCTGTGCCATTGATCTTCTTAAGTAGAGTTGACTAGGAGTACACAACAACAACCTGAAATGTTCATGTTTTGTTACTAAGCCATATAAAATCACTGTCACCACCCTTTATACATAAGCTAGGGTGAATGTTAAATTGTAACTATTCTACACCAATTGAATTCACTTTCCAAGGTTCTGCTGGGTTATTTTATCATTCAACCTTTCAACCACATAAAAGTGTATTGAATTCTTCAACTATAGAAGAAAATATTGAATAATAAATGAGAGACAAACAACATCAGATGCAATAAAAAATATTGGATGATACACATCAGAGAATGGTTCCAAGTCAGACAAGACATAATATGAGGTATGTTCAATCTATTTGTTACCCCTTAGTCTTAATTTCACAGGTTTGACTGGCTTGTGCTAACAAATAATACAGAAGATAACAATGTCAATGATATCAGGATGAAAATTTAGCAAAGGTGTTTTTATGTTGTTGTTTGAACCACTTAATATTTATTATTATCAATAGTTTGACAAATCATCATAAAAGAGCAGGTAAAGAGTTATGAGTTCATATCAACTCACCAATGATGGTGAGCTTGAAGCAAGATACTTAACCTTCACAAAGGGAAAGTAGCACAGAAGTGGGACACCTAGCTGACAAGAAATAAACAAGTATTTTGGTATTTTTCAATACCTAAATCAATTGTTCTCAAATGAAATCCACACATGAGTGGTTGTATGCTTATTTTTCCACAGTGACAAAGATTGGACAGGTCACTGCCTGTTGTAGCCTATTTTAGTTTTAAATAACACTGAAGTCGTTTAGATCAGATATAACTGAACACTTCCAAATCTTTCATCTACTTGTGTACTAATCACTATCTATAACTAACCCCTGATACTTTTTTCATCCAAGTCATTCACTCTTATGAAAATATCAGATTTCTAACAACTCTTCTATATGGACTGTCATTTTTCCTTGCTAAATATAATAACATGACTTTTTTTAATTCAATAAAAAATATTTGATTGGGTCATGAAGTCACTTGCAATGGTTTCAAGTCTGAAAAATAGAAACAGTACAGAATAGTAACAATGATCCAATAAATAAGGATCTTTGTTAAATGAGTTTCTAAAACTTGCTTTTCATTGTTTTTCATTTTTCTTACTGTCAATGAATGATAACATATTTTCTAATTAACCTTATTATTACAACACATTATTTAGTGATTCTATGCGATGAAATAAAATGACACCAAAGTAACTAAAAGTAAAGACTAAATTATTTTAAAGCAATCTAGAAATATATATATATATATATATATATTACACTTTTACCGGTTTCAGTCATTGGACTGCAGCCATGCTGGGGCACCGCCTTGAAGGGTTTAGACGATCAAATCGACCCCAGTACTTATTTCTAAGTCTGGTACTTATTCTATCAATCTCTACTTGCCAAACCACTAAGTTACAGGAGATAAACAAACAAGCACATAAAGGCAGAGAGACACACATACATATATATATAGATATATATGACAGGTTTCTGTACAGTTTCCGTCTCCCAATTTCACTCACAAGGCATCGGTCAGCCCAAGACTATAGTAGAAGACACTTGCCCAAGACACCATGCAGTGGGACTCAATCCAAAATCACGTGGTTGCGAAGTGAACTTCTTAACCACACAGCTATGCCTGTGCATATATATATATATATATATATATACCCCTTTTACTTCCCCCATCTGCTACACGCTATAAGTCATACATGCTCTATGTCATTCACTTCTGTTCAAAAACATTTTTCAGTCAGACAATTCGAACTTCGCGTTTTCAGACCTCAAGATCTCCTATCTTTATTGGCTTGTGGGATAAATACCTTTATTCTTGAGCCAAAATGACTTGGGCATGAAACCTTAGGTAGTCTTGAAAATACCCTTGTGTTTCACACTAAAACATATATATATATATACAGGCATGGGAATCTTTATCTGACTACTAAGTAACTGGAACATTCTGAAAACCATATGGTGTAATATTTAAAATGTATGCCAAATAATTCCTATGACCCCCACTTTGTTTCTGAGAGAAACCTGATGTACAACTATTTTCAAATGAGCTGATAGTGAAGGTTTACATTTTCATTATTTTAGCTCACAATTTTAACCTTATTTCTTTTCAACCATGTTAACATAAAGCTGTAGTCACAACAAAGGGTATTAGTTATTTCTTGTTTTGTTTTTATATATTTTCGACCTAGTTACTGAATTCTGGAAAAGTTTCAAACCCAAAGCATATCATACATTATTTATACATTACATGAAAATAAAATTTAAGGAAAAATAAAAAGCATCTAAAACTCTCTTCTCTACACACTCCTTCTCTCATTCACATATTTTGTTGTTGTATTTTTCACAATAACTCAGATAATAGTAAATGTGAAAAGTATGTCTAGAAATAACTGGTCGAAACACTGAATGCAATGAAACTTCTTCCTCTTACATAGTCAAGGATGGATGCAGCTATGTTTATATACATCTTTACTTGTAAGCAGCTTTGGCTTCAGTTAAAAGATGAAAATAAGGAGGATGGTCTTCTTCCACCATTTCCCAGAAAACAATATCAATGTTAAGGCTTTTAAGAGATATTTTATTGCAAGTTTTCTTTTTTAGTTTTCCATTATAACTCATTGTAAGGCAGTTTTGGTTGTTTAGACCCAGGCCATCCCTGAACGAGCAGACCTATGATCAAAAGCATTCAAGTCAAGACAGTAAAGATGGCAAAAGAGGTGAGAGAGGTGAACTGGGTGGTGGTGGTATGCAGCTTGCTAGTTCAGAATAGTAGAAGCTGCTGTGGTAGCATTAGGAAAGGCAGAGAGAAGAAATAGTGCATCTGTGAGTCAGTGGTTGTCATTTGTTGATGAGTAAGTCTTGCCAATCATTGAATTTCTTTCTTTGCAAAGTGGCCGAGGATGTTTGTATGTATGTGTGTAGCAGCAAAATTGTCCTGCAAGGCACTCCTTCATAAGGTCTATGTTCCTAGCATAGAGTTTGAAATTGTCAACAAAGAAACTGAGTGTCAGGTTGGTGTGTCTGTTTTTACCTGAACTGATCATATATCCTTCAGACTTTCTCAACATAAATGGTAGAAGGTTCATTTCCAATATGAGCAGCATCACAGAAAGAACCTCCTTGAAATATCCCTCTGAGATTCTGTATATCAACAGAGACTATCTCAAATCTGTTGGACAATCATCTTTGAACCCCAAGGGATCGCCACTGTCACAAATGACTTGACATGTATAAGCATGGTGACAACAATAACACAAAACACTTGCTTGTTCCTCTGAGGTTCTACAACTTATTAGATAGTTTGAACTTTGTGATCCACTCATTGAATACCATTTCGTTATTCCTAGCTCTTATCAGAATACTATTCTGGTAAATGATGTAGCTTACTGCTTGGTAGTTATGTCTTTTAGATAATGTAGAAAACCTTATATGATCTATTTTTGAGACATGAAGTATAGTGGGGAGCCCAAGTTGGAAAAATTTAATTATCATTTCAAATTGATGCAAAAGTTTACTTTTTGGTATCACATTAAAGTTAAGGATGTAAATTACAACTTCAGCCTGAGTGAGCAATGATCAGCCCAATAAGGGGCATCTGAGGCTTAGGAGGGGCATGGGTGCGTGTTTTTTTCTTCTTCTTTTTTCATTTTTTTTCATTTTTAGGAAAGTGGCAATATTCAAACTGTTGTAATGTTTGAGTTGATGGAACGATCTGGATATATTTGGTGCCATTTGCTTTCAAATAAAGATCTGCAATCGTATTTACAATTGTTTTATCTCTATAAGGTACTGTGTTTATGCTGTCCTTTAACATCAGGTTATTTTAGAGATAATTCAAAAATGCTTAGGAACAAAAACAAATTATCAAAAGTAATCTCAAACAAAGTTTATACAATATTATATACAGTGGACCTTCCCTGACAAGACGTGTTTCTTGTAATCTTAGGAGGGCTTCACATTGAAATGGCTCTGTAGGTTACTATGGGAGATCTCTTATGTGGGTCTGGATGGTCTGAAACCCTCACAGAACCTGGAATCACTAAGACAGAGGTTGCGGCCACATGTTTTTTGAGAGCATCCAATCTAAAGAGAACATGTTATATTCACCAAATTACTCTTGATATCCTTCTGAAGAAAGTCTATGAGCACTCTGAAGCAGAGGTGATCTTTGATGACTGAGTTGCCATAGCCTACTGAGAGAAACTAACAGACAATTCTGACAGAGAGAATACCCTCAATGAGTAACACCTTGGACCAACACCTCAAAAGGAGAATCTTTCAAGCAAGCATTTATATTACAGCCCATGAGCCGATGATGCCTATACAAGACCTCTACAATAATGAATGGATTGAGAAAGACAAGAAGCTAGTTCAAAGGATATCTGCAATCTTGATGTAAAATGCTTCTGCACAAAAACATGTTCATTGTGCAAATGCAAAATAGCAAAATTGAGATGTACATATTTGTGCAACAGCAAATCTGCTGAATAAAATGACTTATAAATGTTTCCAAGTTAACTGACATTGATTAATATTTGTATGTTCATTGCAAATTTTAAAACAATTTCCACAATTGATAAAAATATTTAATGCATTTAATGTTTGTCTTCTTTAAATTTTGGCTGTTTGGAGTCTTTGATGACTTGAGCATGTGGTCTTTATAATTCATATATATATATAATATCATATAAACTTAAGCATTTTTTAATTATCTCTAAAATAACCTGATGTTAAAGGATATCAAAGACACAGTACCTTATCAAACAATTGTAAATACAATTGCAGATCTTCATTTGAAAGCAAATGACACCAAAAATGTTCAGATTGGGCCATCAACTCAAACATTACAGCTGTTTGAATATTGTCACTTTCTGTGAAAACGTGAACTCATGAGGCCCCACATGTCTCCTATTGGAATGACCATTGCCCACTCAGGCTGAAGTTGTATTTTAGGTGCTGAACTCTAATGTGATACCAAAAAGTAAAGTTTTGAATCAATTTGAAATGACTGGTTGCCAGGACACCCCACTATTACACAATCAGTAGCAAAGAAGAACTCTTGACAGTATTTATCTCACCTCCCTGACTGTCTGTAATAACAGTAATTTCCACTCAGTATACCATCACTTCAAATTTGTAAAGGAACTATGAAAATGTTGCTAATCATCAATACAGGAAAGGATACCCATGTTTAACACTGTAACAGAACAAACTTTCTTATTAATGTAATCTAAAGCCTAAGTCATTATTTCACTCATAAAACAGTGAATGACTGTTGGAGCAGTCCAGCTTAACTATCATCTTCCACTAAGCAGTGACCATGTCAAATGATTTGATAAGTCGATAAAGATAACATACGGGTCACTACATTACACACACCCATACTGAGAAAAATAACAGTATAAATAATTTACATTACTTTTCAATCAGTAAAGATTGATCAGACGATTAATTTCATCTTTTGTGTTTGTATTTAACTACTATTTCAATCAGTATACTTTCTCCTCTACTATACTCCTGTCCAGTCAAGACAAGAACATGTCTATTCTAATGGTGTATAAATTATTCAAATGTTAAGCTGATCCTCCTAATCAGATTTTCAGTTAGCCACTTTGATTTTTCCTGGTTTTTCACAACCACATAATTTATGTCTTCATTCTAAATATATATTGTCATTTCTGACTTGATTGACTCTTTACTTTAGTAATAATAATTCATCTGAGAAATATAGAAATATATTTAAATTGTTTGTGTTAAAATATAAAAATTAATTAAAAATAACTCTTATATATACTGACATTTTCAGATAACAGTGATGTCACCTATGAGAAAACAACTCCCAAGGAATATTAAATTTGTCATCAAATAAAATATTTTTTAAGTTTAGTATAGGGCTCAGGTAAAACACTGGTCTTAAGCTTCTGGCCCAAGCCCTAAAATCTAAAGTTATAGTAAATAAAAAAAAAAATAATAATAAGTGCATTGAAGAATTAATTGGAAAAAAAATAAATAAATGTACAAAAAAGGTCAGTGTTAAGTAGTAGTTGAGACTGTAAGAGATGGGATATAAATTTCATATAATACAAATACTACGTACAACAAATGAATGACCAGATTTATGGAGCATATACATTTGCAGTTTATATTTGCAACATTCCAATTTTAAGCCCTTAACTCCTAATGGAGTCATACAGGCACTATCATAACATACGTTTCTTGGGCATTTATTTAAACCTAGACAACAGCCAATTTCTTCCAGGGAGAGAGAGGGGGGGGGGGGATCAGTCCCAGTGCTGGACTGGTACTTTATTTGTCGACCCCGAAGGGATGAAAGGCAAAGTTGACCGTGGCAAGATTTTAACTCAAGGTGCAGAAAGCCGGAATGAATACTGCAAAGCATTCTAACCAAAGCTCTAATGATTCTGCCAATTCGCTGCCTTATATCTGCAACATAGGAGATGGCTAAAAGTATGAAATAAGTTGGATTACTAACATAATTTTATTAGAGCTACTATAGCTTCTGTGACTAGATTTCATTAAAGTTAAATATTGGTTTCTTTTTGTCTACCCTGAATGGGGGTGAGGGGAACTGACCATTGTGATATCCAAAGATCTTTAATGGGAATTATGACTTCAAGCAATCAAAACCGGATCACAGAATTATCAATTTTGATTTTTTTAAAAATTGGTTTAGTCTAGAGGGAGCGGGCTGTGCTCATGGCCTTCTCAGGCCCTCTGAGAAGTATTCAAAGGGATGGTCAAGTTTAATAAATGTGCAACCTAGATCTAGAGACTAGAAGAAATGTCATATCCCAAGAACAAGACAAGGCCCACTCGTGCTTTGATGATTCCCATAAAAATAAATATACATATATACTTAAGAAGACTGGATTAAGATGAAATGAAATAATTTGTAATATGTGTGGTGAATTTAATTAAAATGTATAGAAAAGAGAAGATAGAATATCTACTACTAATAGGAACTAGGTTAACAAATTATAATGTATAAAAGGTATAGTAAAATGATAATAATAAATGTTTGAAATGAAATAATTTAATGACATCTATAACGATGTTTGTGATAGAAATGGATTTAAGACAATACAAGTATCAAAACACAATCCAATGCCAGCATAAAAATCATAAAAATTACATTTTAGACATTTATTTTACTTTCTCAAAGAAGATTTGAAAACCTTTAGGAGAAATAAAATTCATGACATTTCTATTAACAATTGTATTTGCCATAACAACTACTTTAAAATAACTATTCCTAATTATATGTTTCAAAACAAAACTTGTTTTGTTATTGGGTGTAAAATGACATTTTATTACAGTCAGGAACATAAAACAACAAATCAAGTATAAAAAGTAATGTATCTCTTTTGAACAGAAATTCATTTTATTAAATGAATTGTAACTGAATACAAATCATTCATAAGTAGTGATTTAATAATAATTCTCATTAAATGTATATATAACATTTTCCGAATAATATATTTTTATAATGCAGTGGCTAAAGTTTCAATATCATCTATAATGAAAGTATTTGACAGGTTTTATATAATAATCACTTTGTTCATATGTTTTGAAGCAATAAAGAGAATATATACTCCAACATGTCTGGCTAGCTAAAGAAATAAAAAGGCAAAGGATGGCTTTCATACGGTGGCTGAATATTAAAATATTGTTACAAAAATAGCAAATCCAACATAAAGACGTTCAATTTCATTATTAATTAACAAATGAAAAGAACAAATCTTATTAATGATAGGAAAAATATAGTCGGAAAGGACTTTACTATAATTAAAAAAAACATGTATTTTTAGTGTGTAACAAAAATAACCTACCTGTCTAGCTATGATGCATCTAATTCCTAAAGAACTGAGGCAGACTACGGCCATTTACCAAACAAAACTTGACAGATATAAGGAAGGAAAAGTACATACAGATATATATTGGAAAATATTAATCCAGGTACACATTTCAGCTTGTTTCCATTCAGCATAATTGAAAAGTATAGATGTTGAAAGCAGCCAATGATGTAGTTAGTTGGCAGTGATATGATGAACACACACTGCACTGCCATGTCCTGTATCATAGCTTACAGTGCCACATATGGCTACAAATGAAAATGTTTAGAATACAAGCAGAATTAGTTCCTAAATAAAGCTTCCAACCTACTTGACTGACAGTTCGGCAATCAACTATATTTTATCTGGCTATAAATCCCTAAGCTAAAGATGGCATAGCGAATAAGCAACGTTTTTGGTGACTGCACATTTCACCAATCAGCATAGTGCTACCGTCTTTTGTAGTCCAAACAATCAAGAACTACATTATTGATGATTGGTGAGATCAACAATATACTTTATACATTATTTAAAACTTTATCCTTTGTTATTTTAAGCCACAACTTATATGATTCCATCAACATACCTTCAAACTTTATTAAGGAAACTATTAAAATAATATAATTAAGTTTGTATAATAATAATTTATTGAAATTCTTCTTTATCCTACCAAATTTAGTAAATATGAAGTAAAATAACACAAACTATATTAAATATCTCTAAAATAATACATTATCACAAAAAATGTTCACACACACACACGATAGGAAGGGCATCCAGCCATAGAAACCATGCCAAATAAAACACGAGCAAGACGTGGGCCGCCGACCCGTCTGGGAGAGTGATGACTCCAATGCGAAATCGATGCGGGCCAAAATCACCCGTCCAACCCATGCCAGCATGGAAGGCGGACGTAAAACGATGATGATGATGATACAGATATATATATACATACACACACACACACACACACACACACACACACACACACACACATATATAAATATATGTGTATATTTGCGACAGAATCTGGCTTGGATCACATGGTAGAAAATACATCTTGGTTGCATGATAGAAAGTCTAAATCTTCACTACATTTTAGGAGCCAACTCTTTACAATTCATATTATCATTAAATAGTCATCTCTTTCTTGTGTGTATTCTCTATTGCCAAATAAAAAAGAAACTTATAGGGAGACGTTTTTGCAGCTTTCCTTGATTTTGATCCAAATATTTATCCTTCATAATGGATTCTGAAAAAACAATACTCAAAAACTTCCCAATGATGTTTCCAAATTCATCTATCGGCTGCCTGTTTCATTTTAGACAATCTTGGAAGAAAATATGTGAAATTGGCAGTAAAGTTCATTATTATAATGACTCGGCATCTGCTCTTAAGATGAAATATTTTAACGCTTCAGCATTTCTTCTACACTCTGATATCATCAATGCTTTTGAAATTCTCTCTGACTATGGTGTTATACCAGTGGAATTAATTTTTTTTTTTTTTTTGAAAGCACTTATGTCGGTGTTCAAAGGAGAAGGGAAGCATGGTGCTGAAGAAGGGAAGCATGGTGCTGAAGAAGGGAAGCATGGTGCTGAAGAAGGGAAGCATGGTGCTGAAGAAGGGAAGCAATTTTTCCTCTAGAACTTTGGAACATACAAGAACATGTTCTACTAAAAATAAAATATATGTGTGTATATATATATATATATATATATATATATATGTGTGTGTGTGTGAGTGTGCGTGTGCGTGTGTGTGGATGTGTGTGTGTGTGTGTAATCTTGTCCAACCCATGCCACCATGGAAAAAAGCAGATGATGAGCAGGAATGTCAAAAATACTAGTTCGTCAGATGAATCAAGTAAGAGGCTAACAGTAGATGAGTACAAAATTTGACATACTATAAATATACAAAACTTAATGTTTGCTAAATGACTATAAAGAATAACAGGTTAAAATAATTCAATAATTCATGTAACTCGAAAGATGGCTAGGTTTGTTCAAGTATTCAAATCATGATTGGGTAAATTAATATTTCAGAATAATCATGTGAATTAAGATTAACTCAGCTAATCATAAAGTTAATACTTTGTAGAGGACTTAGAGAATAACATTTTGTGAATACATATATGACCACCAAACCAAATAATTTCAAAAAGTAATACTATATTAATTTGTACAATTTTTCTCAATATTATTTTAAAAACAGCTTGTTTTATTGGTATTTTACATCAATTTCCACATATTGGATAATAAGCTGAATGTCTAACCTACAGATAACCACTCGATTACCGAGACAAGTATGGTTAGTCCAGAGACATATCACGCAGCTGTATAAGGTTTGAACTCATGACCATAAACCAGCAACTTAAACTCACAACCACTATGCCTCTTTTTAAATGGATATCTAACTATTGATAAAAAATAGTATTTTTTAATGTGTATAGCATTATTTATCAAGAAAACATATTTGTATAAATATTAAACACTTTTTAGCATGATATGTTTTTATGGTCTGAGGAATGCAGTACCGATAACCTCTTGAGGCACTCCAAGAGTAAAAGGAAGTTATAACTTGTGTAAGTCTTCAGTTTAAAGTACTTTCATGGTAAACTTGATATTTTGTTTGAACTCCAGTAGGCTGGCAGTTACAGAGAATTGGGTGGGTAGGAAAATTTTTTCAGTGTGATACAGATCTGAGGATTGGGTGAATTGGTAAGTATCGGGTTTAGGAAGGGAGAGATAAGATGAGAATAAATAAAGGTGGAGGTATAATAAGCAAGTGCATGATTGAGTTTTGGTGGGGGTATTATAAGAAAGTGCGTGATTGAGTTTTGGTTGGAATGGGAGAGAGTTGGAAAGTTCTAAGGAGCAGACACCATTGTAGTAACGACAGAAGAGATAGAAATAGAAGACAACATGACATCAGTTAACAAGTAGTTGTAAAGTGTTGGTGGGTGAAAGCTTTTATATCATGTGGTAGATGGCCATTTTTATTATGTAATCCAGAAAGTGTATGTATGTATGCACATATATGTATATGTATGTGTGGTAGGTGCACTGTCTTAAACCTACATGCTATCTTCTAATTTAGGGTTTACTTATGCCTTGTAAAAGGTCATCAACTGTTCAGGACAAAGGTATTTTCAGACTGAAAAGAAGACTTACTCTGTTATGCAGTCTTGCTTATATGATATTACGTGCTTGAGATGAACATCAGAAAAAAAACCCAGTTAATCAGACAAAGTTCTTTAAAAAAAATTCTCAGAATAGAATGATATAATATTTAAATGTAATCTATAGAGTAAGGATAGTGTAATAGAGCCAACTGTTTGACCTTTCATGATTAGAAGTGTGTATCAATAGGTGAACAGCTTTAATGATTTTGGATATATTCCAGATAAATAATAATGTGTCTTTCCAAGAAACACTACAACATTCATGCAATGGATTTTAATTCACAATATATGAGTTAATAGTCCAATAAAATATCCATTTGGCCATGTCACCTCTACAATTTCTAAAGAAAAGAAATTTAAGTTTGAACTCTAGTGGATGAACTTAATATCAATACAATTAAGAGTTGGTGAAGGGGAAAATGAAGATGAGTCTCAATACTCAATGTAGACAATTTAGTTAAAAACAAGGCAAAAATGAGAAAAATATTAATAATAATCAGCCTTGTAAGATTCAACTTTTGAAGATATTTGCTTCACAAATTGTTTTTTTACACTGATGTTTAGACTGAAAATTGATTAGTCACTGACTTGATTAGTCACTGACTAAAAAATTGTTTTTGTAGTGAAATTCTTAAATTTATTCATTAGAGAATTTCTTTTACATATTATTGTGTTACAAGAGCAAATAATTTTCAATATTTCATAGAAAAGAATGCATTTTTAAGATGTTACAATTTAAAAGAAACTCCCAAAGATACAAATATTTATTTCATGAAATTAAAATAGCCAATAATTCAATTAAACACAATTTTCCTCTTTTCTTTGCAATATTGATTTTCTCAAAAAATCCTGCTTCTATTCTGCTTTGAGTTGAACATAAAAATATCATTTATGTATGCAAAGTGAATAAGATATGGCAATAGAAGAAAATATGTCTAATTTCTATTCAACAAATTTGAAAATATACTCAATCATAATAACATTGTATGATTGGAACCTCTAATGTTCTGTACTAATCCCTGTCTTCTTAAAAATTTATATTTGAGATTTAATACCTTACTTTGAATATCTTTGTTTCAATGCCCACTTAAGCATTTCATATCTCTAACCAATATAAGACACAGTGTATTTCACTTTAACAACGTTAATGAACAGAAAAAACAATCACTACATTAAGTTATTTTCCACAAAGTCTGAAATAATGTTTCCCTCAAACACATTTGATGAGTTTATCCTTGAAACTATCTATTTTGCTAACACAAATATATCAGTCTTCCACTCAGACAACAAAAAGAAAATTGTTGTTATATTGGAGAGATATATGACTTTCAACCATCATATCAATAAAATGATCAGTCACCCATACTCTGCTAAAAAAAAAAAAGTAAAGAAAAAAGTCAGAATATTGATCAACTGAACTAAAAGACCTAGGTAGGTTCTAAATGCCACAAAGAATAGAAGAAGTAGTTTAATTCTTTCTAGTATAAATTATTATGGTTTTATTTCGTAAAATTTTTTTTTAATGTTTGAATGGTAGCCATTTAAGATTATTAACAATATCAGTTTTTTTAAAGAAATTATTCAGCACAGTATGCAGCTCTTTATGACAGTTGATATAAAACAATAAAGTGATAAATAAAACATTTTACACATTAATTCTATTGTCAATTTATTTATAAAACAATATTCAAGTTTTGCATATCATGTTTAGTACTTTTAGTTTCAGTACTGACACTATGCCACTAACAATAATGATGCATAATGATAACAAAATAAATATTTTATTCTTTTAATGGTTTGATCTAGAGGAAAGGATTGTGCTCATGGCCTTTGCAAGTCTTCCGAGACCAATGAGATCGATATTGTCAATGTTCTTGTACAACTGCAAGATGACGGCTGCAAGAAAAATATGTGTACAGGGTGAATTCCAGAGGGATGATGTTCTGAGAAAAAAGTACTGGGCATAGTGGTTAGTGCTGGGCCCTGTAGTGGTGTCAACACTATGAGTGATGAGAGGAGGATAGGTGAGTGAGTCAGATGAACCTAGATAGAGGTAGCATGAGACCAGCCAACTCTGAGGAGCAGAGGTCACTATAGTAGTGGTAGAAAAGGCAGAATGAGGAAACAGCTTGTCTGTAGGCCAGAGGTTGGTATGAGTTGGCGAGTGACTCCATGCCAATCAGTCAGGTGTTTTTCTTTTCGGGGATGTGGTCTAGGATGTTCATATGTATAGTAGCAGCACCGTCCCAGATGAGGGAGCAGTATTCCATTGTCGATTTCACCTGAGCTTTGTATAAAGTCAGCAACTGTTGGAGGCTGAAGTATTTTCTGGCCCTAAAGTGGAATGTCACAGTCTTTGTGATGCAGTTTTACCTATGTTCTAGATGTAAGGTCACTATAAGAGATCATCAGTGATTGTGAGGCCTAGCATTTATAGTAACTTTGAGGGTTCTACTTGCATGTTGTCCATGACTAGGGAGTGTTGGGGTACCAGATTATTTCCTTGATGTGTGTAGCTATTATTTATTTGAGCTGTTGAAGGAAACAAGTTTGATGTGACCCGATTGGAGAATGTTTTCAAAGTCTCTGTTCATGGAGGCATTGCAGGTTTGATATGAACTGTCTAGGTTGCATGTGGATAACGCTTGTGCACGGAGGGTTAGGGAGAAGTGAAGGGTGGTATCATCTGCGATGGAGTGGGTGAAGTTGAAGGTGATGGAAAGTAGGTCATCGCTGTACAGGAGAAAGATTGTGGGGAACAGGGACATAACCAAACATTGGGGCAAACCAGAATTGATAGAATGTGGGTCAGAGACATCTCCATCAGCAGATGCTGTGATGGTGCATTCTGGCGAGAAGCTTCCGATACAAGAGATGGGATGGATTGAGACCATAGGTAGGCACTTTAGCGAGGAGATTTGCATGCAAGATATGGTTGAATGCCTTACTGATATCAAGTGCAACAACATTGTTTTTGCCATACTGCGCAAGGGTGAGGACCCACTGGTGAGTGATGTAGGAAAGCAGGTCTCTAGTAGATCTAGTTTTATAGAAGCCATACCGGTTGTCACTGAGGAGGGAGAGGGATTCATGGTGTTGGAGAAAGTGGGTGTTAACGACTGTCTCCATCAACTTTGAGATGATAGAAGTGAGAGCAATAGGTCGATAGTTGGCAGGGTCTGCAGGCTCACGCTTCTTGGGAATGGGATGTTGACTTCATCTACTGAGATTATAACATATTGACTGAGTGTAATTTTTTAAGGCTTCTAGCAAAGATTTTTAAAAGTTATTTGAGCATTATTTAATTCTATTTATGATTCCATTGTGAAAATATCAAATATCATTATTTGCTTGGCTCCAGAATTACCCTGTTTGTTTTAATGGCAGTAAACAAGTTGAAAGTAGAATCATCATGTCCACAGATACAACTTAAGGCATAGAATGCTTACAATCTCTCAAGCCATCAGTTAATATTATTATTTTAAGCGGAGAGAGAGAGAGAGAGAGAGAGAATTAGAAAATATTAGAATAAGTAATGGAAATATTTATAATTATTAACATTCCCTTTATTAATGCAGAGAAAAAAGCAAAACCATACTACTTTATTTAGCATGAAGATGGATGACAGAATCAGTTGAGCATCAAACAAAACGCCTTGTGATCAAGGTATTCAATTCCTACCCAAGTCTGTTTTGCTTTTCATTCTTCTGAGGTCAATAAAATAAGTACCAGTCAATAAAACGGATCTAGTGCATTATACGAGAACCACTCAAAATTTTCCAGGAATTACTTTTGGAAACATTTTAATAGATGTAATCGATGTAGTTTTCAA
>JAOPJM010001463.1:23040151-23057862 GCA_027124095.1 Muusoctopus leioderma | reverse complement strand
GATTGAGAGTGTCACACTGGTGTAATTGCAATTAGGCGAAAGAAAGTACTCAATACGGTGAAATAGAGTGGAATAATATTCATTTAAAGCTGAGGCTGTGAGTTGCTGTTTGGAGTTTCATGCATCTTCCTCAAATTCATTACTCTCATGCCATACCTCGTCCCGCTAGAAATAGCAGTCAAATCTCCCTCAAATCACATCCCGCCATCTTAAAAAAGGACACGTTGGATAATGCGGTCCTTGGTTCCCTGCATATAGAAAAAAGATGGGATGGCCACGATTGGAAAGCTTTTGACCATAGGTCTGCTCGATCAGGGTTAACCTGGAGTTAAACAACAACAACAACAATAACAACAACAACAACGACAACGACGACGACAACTTCTATTACATCTTTATTACACTGCACTAGTAGTTTTCAACCGTTTTTGCTCAAAGGCCCTCTTTTGATCCTATAAAATCCTCGACGATCCCCAACACAATATCACACTTATGATTTACAAGCAAAGTTTCTATAACGCATCCTAGGGAGTGTTGGCGCCCTCTTTGAGAAACACAGCACTACATTATACTACACTATCTTTTGATCTAGTGACTATTGACCAAATCCTATAAGTATTTTGGCTTTGGTGGATGTCCCTACTTGGATGAGATATATAGGATGGAATCCACTTAGTCGAAACTTAGTACATCGTTTCAAGAACCGAAAATTTCCTGAGACCAGATTACAGACTTAGGAACAGATAAGCAACAGGTAGAGGGTATGTTTAACGAGAGAAAATGAATTAGAGTCTGAGAGGCCGTTAAAGAACTAGCAGCAGCAAATAATAGAGTGGAGGAGGAGGAGCTGTTGGGGAAACTAGAAGAGGCTTTTAGTGATGGCTGCCCTGATATTGTGAGGGTTGGGAGTAAACTCCTATACAAATTCTTCGATATCAATCATGGGGGTTCTCTCAAATCTCACACTCTACCCTGATAGAAAATAGGAGGGCATATTAGATGATACCGTCCTGATTACAATATGACTGACTGGAGAAAGATAAAATTGACAGGACTTGAATGAATATCTTTGGTGATTGGTCTGCTCAATTGGGGCTAACCTAGAGATAAGGTACATGCTCTCACATTCGCGGGAACGAAACCTGTGGGTTGGCCAGGGAATGAATACTGCCACTTCGACAACAGGACACGGGCGCCACAGGACCGACCTGACCACCTACGTCTAAAGCGTGTCTTCCGCACATACAGGAATCCCCCCCCCCACAACAAGCACTTGGACACCTTCGAGGAAGACTTGATGAACATGGTGAAAGGTATAAAGCTGAAGAAGAATCCTATCCGGAACTGTGCCTAGGCAAACGCAAAGATGGTGACAGCTGGAATTACGTTTTGTCATAGGTGTGCTCACCTTGTATAAACCCTAAGTCGGCAGGGCTAACTTGGGGTTATACAACAACAACAGTAACAACATACATAAATCAAAGAATAGACTGGACGGTGAATAAAATAGAACATAGCTAGACTGCTACACTGCACTCCATGCGATAAAACACTGTATTTCGAAGTATATAGCTTGTTCCTCGAGTAGGTAGCAGGATAGTATATATATAGAGCAGTGGATGTGTGGATCACAATGTGTCATATGTCTATTGCTCGATCAATGCTGACCTGTGGCTAAACAACAACAACAACAACAACAGCAGCAGCAACAACAACAATGACGACGACAACGACAGCAACGACAGCAACCGCAGCAACAACAACAACAACAACAACAACAGCAACAGCAACAACAACAACGACGACGACGACGACAACAACAACATGTCAAGGAAATCTACATTCACTATCTTCGGTGATGTGACCATGTAAATATAATAATAATGGTTTTTAACATAAGCCATAAGGCCAGAAGATTTTCTTACCTTTTCAAGACAGTAGGGTGTAATTTGAATGGGATTTGAATGTGATTACTTGCTGCTCTAGCAACAATTTGGTGGCTCACAATGATTGTGAGCTGAGAAGAGTTACCTCCCTTCAAAGTTCTTGTAAGTTGTCAGAGTTATTCCCCTTCAGTAGAAAGTGGATACAGCGGTAAAAGGATGCTTCTGATTAATTGTGCGATGATTTTATCCGTAACTTTCATAACCTGGTCCAGTAGTTTGATGCCTCTGTAGTTACCTCTCTCCAGAGCATCACCTTTGCCCTTGTAGCCGTTAACGATGATACTGCTACTCCAATCATTGGGTATGACACCGTCTTGTACAACTTAATTATGCATGTGACTAGTAATTGTCCTACATCGCCAGATGTTTTAAACATCTCAGCGACTATACCTGATGGGCCAGTAGCCTTCCCTACCTTCATACCCTTAATTGCTTTGGAGACTACACTGCTGTCAACTTCAATGACTGGTCCCTCTGTTGGATCTACATGGGGTAGACCCTCACTCTGCCACTCATTCTCTACATCCAGCAGCCTTTCATAATAGCTCTTCCATGCCTCTTTTTTTCTGCATCAGTGAGGGTAAGTATGCCATCATCATTACAGACACATTTTCCCTCACAACGTCCTGATTCTCTCTAGTACACTGCCTTGCAATCCTGAACACCTCACGTCTCTGATCCTCACATTGCAGAACATGAGCAAATCTCTTCTTTTCTACTTCACACTTGCTAGATATACCTAGCATCTAGCTTCTCTTCTGGCTACAATTTATAGTTCTTTGCTCCCAGCTTCCTTCCGGTTTCTCCAGGTCTGTCTCTTAGCCTTTATGGCTCTGTCTACATTGCTATTTCACCACCAAGTCGTCTTTTGTCTAGCTGGGACCTTGCACCAGCCATAAATCTGGTCTGTGGCCCTCAGCAGGTTGTTCCGTAGGAACATCCAGTTGTCCTCTAAACTGTGTTTCTCCAAATCTCCCTCCCTCTCGTCATATGCCTCTATTAATATATTTCTAAACCTACTCCTGTTTGTTTGCTCTTTGAGCTTACAAGTCTTGAGGATAGTCTTATATTTTACCTTCAGGAATACACATGTACATATACATGTGTGTGTGTGTAGGTACAATTTTGCAAGCTACAGATACTTTGGAAAGAAAATAATTTTGCGGGTATGAAATTATAGTATAATGATTTTTCATGTAATATATTGATTGCTGTTAGGTAATTTATCTAAGTTACAAATTACTTTCATGTTTGTTAGATTGAGTGTAAGATATTATTATTGTCTATGTTGGTAATATTTTTGGAATCAGTCACCATACTCTAGGTATATAGCCAATTCGATTCAGTATAATTTTGTGCTTTTCTGTGTGTTTGCTAATGTCATAGTTTTTAATTCAGCTGCTATATGAACTAAAATTTATGTAAAAGATATAATATATAGCTCACAAGTTTAACTTGTGTGTGTAATAAGTAATTTTGTGCTGTGACTTCTCTATAATAAATGTCAAATCCACATATTATATGTATATGAATTACTATGCTCAGTGACAAGTCAGTGTGATTGGTAGGTGTTCTTTAGATTATATGAATTGGTATTAAAAACTTCAGTATAAAAATTTCTTACTTTCTAAATTTTACTGAGGTGTGATAAGCAGGTTCTGTTGCTTAACACTTTGTAATAAGAGGTGTCTATTCATTTTGTATTAAATCGTGTTACATCAGGATAGTGTGTAAATAGGAACATATGCATTTTCTAGTGACATTGGAAAAGCTAGTGAAATTAAATTTCTGTAACCAAGTGAAAAAATAAGCAGCTGATGCTCTGAATTGTGAATAATTTGTCTTCTACTTTTAGTTTGAGAAAAATGAATGTTGATATTAATAAAGTATAACTTTATTAAGAAAAGGAATCGAGTTCATATATCTTTATTTAGAAATTAATATTTTTGATATTAAGTGTGAATTTCATAAAAATTGCAGCTTTATACTCTTCATTCACATATTTTAAAATAAAACACTTGGTAAATATCTGCGATTGACTAGAGAACTTTTATATCATCCTTATTTTTTATGGTTCACAAAAATTACATTCTTCGTTTTTTTCTAAACACCATAAGTGAACGACTGCATCATCAAGAGTTGATATTTTGAACTCAAATATATTATTATCCTGTAACAGCACTAGTTCCCACTTAACTTTATCTTCCGATGGTAAAGACATTTTCTAAAACAGTATAGATGATTTCATAAACCACACAATGTTATTGGTATGTATTTTATTTCATCCAGAAGGAGAAAAAACAAAGCTGACTTTGCTTTATATGATTTCAGAATATTGAACTGAACTAGATATCATAAATCATCAAGTTTGTTTCTCTAAACCTCTGCATTATATTGTTTGAATTGCACTTCCCATAGCTTTATAACTAATCGCTTCAAGAGTAGTCTAAAAGTGTATATTTTCTATTTTTCATATCTGAGCTAACAGATAAATACAAATAAAACAAAACAAACTCTTAGTATCTTAAGAATATTATATCATTTTTAGAAAAACTTTCTACTTGTGGTTCTGAATATTACATAGATTTAAGAAATGTAAGAACATTAAGTTCCTTTGTCATAAACTTTCTAATGTATTGAAACAATTAAAGTCTGTTTCACATTATTTTCTGAAGAAAATGTAAAATACACTTTATTTGTCTGTTAATTATAAATTACTTTCATTTTAGGTTTTCACTCCCCCCCCCCCTCTCACTTTTGATTACTTGTTTTTCTAGATATAAAAATGGTACTAAATGAAATTCACCTTGAAAGATCATGAAATAATTATTTTATTAATTTATCTTTAACTTTTGTTTTTGATAAGTTATTTTTTACTGTATTCTTTCCTAGGTTTCAAATATTATTTAAGCATAAAGTATTCCCCTTAGTGTATATGCCGATCCCATTTTCCTTTTTTCAAATATGCATGTTATTTTTTCTCCCTACAAAAGTTTATATTTTCTATTCTAATTAATTAGATGTAGAAACATTGCTTTCAAAATCTTCTATGTCTTTTTGTATATCTTAAAAATTCTAGATGTCTTATAGAAAGAAATTTGTGAAATTGAATCTATTTATCTCTTACAAAGTGTCAAATTATGATCGATCAAAACATTAAACACTTCATGGAAAAGAAAATTATCAGTACAACTCATTATGACTGCAATTATCATTAGTTTGCAGATTTTTATTTTGTTTCCAGAAGCTTCTAATCAAATTATGATAAAAAAAATTGATTTTGCAGTCAATTTATATTTCTTTTTTTGTATCTAATATCTTTTTTTATGCACTTTAAATAGCAGTCAGAATAACTCCTTAAGATTTATTGAATTATTCAACTTAAAAGAGCTTTTAAACAGGTAACTAGAGCACTAACTTCATCCATGTTTAGACATTGGTTATGTTATATTCTTAAATGATTTCCTTTACTGTAAATTAGTTAATAATTTTATAAATTAGTTAATCATTTAATAAACAGTTAACTATTTCATGATAAATACAAGATTTAAATATTTATTAGGTTTAAATAAGTAAAACAAAACCCAACAAACTAATTTATACAATTTTACTCTAAAGATTAAATGAATATTTCAATTACAATGAGAATGGTGGAAATATTGAATGAACCAAGCAATTGTTAGGGATAAGTTCAATAATTATCATGTAATCAAGGAGGAAAGCATTTAAGATACTTCTTAGATGAGAATACATTAAAGAATGTAAAAATCTTTTTCTCCAATTCAAACTCACTTTATGTAGAACTGGATAAATATTGTTTAGGAAATACACACACTTGATTTTATCGTATTTTGGTAAACCATCTTCCAATAATATATATTTAGACAAAATTATTCCATCTCTCTTCCAACATTTATAGAGGCATGTGAAGAAACAGCTCTCTTTTGTTTAGAAGTAGAAAGCAACAGAAGAATATAATAACTCATGACACAAAATATTATATCTTGTTTTAGCTGTGATTTTTACATTACTGGTGAGTACCAGTAGTGTGTTTGACTGCTGACTAAAGGATCTGTAGTTCATATCCAGTTACCATGCTGCTATGTCCCTGTAAATAGGCACAATAGCCAATGGAGCCTCTATGTGGTTGCTCAGCCTGCTATAAATAGCCACCAAATCTCCCTGAAATCACACTCTTCTGTCTTACGGCAAGGACACGTTAGATAAGGTAGACCTTCATATCCTTAAAAGTCGGGATGGTCACAGCTGGAATGCCTTTGATCATAAGTATGCTTAGTGATAGCTAACCCCAGGATGAACAACAACAACAGCAATTCATTATTATAAATCATCATATAACAGACAAGTGTTTCATATACTTGTAGAAGTAAGCTAGTGTGCAATGTTTGGAGAGAGAGAGATTCAGCTAGTCTGCTGTATACTATATTAAGTCATCAAGTAGTGCCCCTCTGACCTAATGGCTCTAGGATTCACACCTACTTTCTCCATTTTATACCTACATTTCTAGAATGGCAGTCTTAATATATATGAAAATTTAGATATTTTGTATATATTTTGATAGCCCAATGAATGTTATCTCTTTATTCTAAATGCTGTCTATAAAACTATGTTCTGTTTGAGTACCTTTTCCTGAAGTGTGGATAGTGGAAAGTAAAATGTGCTTTGTTTAATAAAATTTAATGTCTTTGACCAAATTTAAATCCATGAATGAAGATTGGTGTAGCTTAATCATATGACCATATAAGTGACCATATAAGTCCTAATTGCATGTTTATTACATTTACATACCCATTGCTTGTAATGGATGAATCTGTATACTGTGAATGGTATAAAAATCAATGATTATTGATCTAATGAACAAAAACATTACATACACAAATCTTCATTATTAGTTTTTTCAATAATATTAAGATAACACAACATTTTATCACAAAGTTATCTTGTATATTTGAAAATTTAATTTATTTACTGAGTGTTTTTGTTATCCTAATCCAAATAGTTTGAAAAGAAACTTAAAAAAAATTTATCTTTATAACATTGAAATTTTTGTAGTTTTAAAAGCTTTCGCTACACAATTTCAATTAAAAATTTATTTTTAGTTTTTATTTGTATTTTTTGTTATTGGTTAGTCAGGAGAGAAGGCAGTACCCATCACCATTTTTATGGCCTCAGAGTCTGGAGGGAGGGAGGGAGGGAGGGAGGAACGTATCCTCAGACTGGAAACCTGGTCCTAATGCTTGCAACAGAGGGAACTCCGCTAACGGTACCCAAGGGTCAGGTGGTGGTATTAAATCGAGCAACAGATTAAGTCTACTATCCAAGAAGCCATTGCAGATTCGAACTCTGAACACAAAGGGCTGGAACAAATACTGAAAGGTATCACGTCCGACGTTCTGCCATTTCTGCCGGTCCACCGCCATAAACTAGAACTATATTTTATCTATACTGAAAGGATGAAAGGCAAAGTTGATCTCAGCGGGATTTGAATTCAGAGCACAGTGAGCTAGAACAAATACTGCAAGGCATTCTATCTGATGCTCTAATGACTCTGCTCATTTTCCGCCTGATAACTTCCAGAAGAAAATACAATAAAGAGCCATGTAAGTGATATTGTGGTACACATGAATATTATTCAAGAAGTGCTCACTCAATAATGGTGTATATAGACTAGTGTATGATTGAAATTCTCATAAAAATGTTATTTATGGCTTCTATTCTACTTAGGAGAATATTTAGCAGTTATATACTTAATAGACATTGACTAAGCAGTGGTGAGCAAACAGAAGAAGTGTTAACTAGGAAAGTTATATGGACTTCAGACAAGGTGACTGAAATACTTATAGTTTGTATACTATAAATGGCATCTGGCATCTAAATCTTTTTAAAACTCTTAGAAAGACTGAAGGATATATGATTTTGTAGAATATCACCTGAAGATGATTAGAGAGAATGCCAATCAAAACTTGTCAACAACACATCTCTCCCCCACATATATATATATATATATATATATATACAGTCATACCTCGCCTTACGTCAAGACTCGCGACTTAAGTCGAATAAACTCTTTAAAAAACGGCCTAGACCCTCTATAAACCCCTATAAATAACCCCATAATGTCACTAATAACATCGGCGTGTAGGAATATAATAAGTTGTTCGATAGTTCAACATTATTTCATTCTTTTTAATAAATTTATACATTTTAATTGATACTAATGTATGTATGTATGTGTGTGTGTGTGAATAGTCTTTGTTGAGGTATGTAGTTGTGGGGTTTCACATGGAACATCATTGTAAAGTGAGTACTTCTTTGGGAGTTCACTCTCAACCCATACATGTTTTTCTCTTCACTTTTGAGATCTTGGTTGATGTATTTATTTTTGCTGCTGTTGTTTAGCAGATGCTGTCTGAGTGATACCAAATGATATTCAACAGCTGCCTGGACTGATCTTAAGCCTCTGCTTCCATATTTTCTTTTGAGATAGATCTGTCGATATCACTATTTCTATGGTAGCTTCCAGCTGATGCCAGGATCTTGCAGATTTTAATATTTATGTAGTGGATTTTCTCTATAGAGCAGTCAAGTATCCCAAATGTTGGTACCAGTACTGGTACTGCAAATGCATTGTCGGATATTGTCTTGTGGTAAGAGGAAAACTCCGACTGCCATATTTGTTTAAGTCTGAGGTATTTGTAGGGCTTGTTGTATAGAATAGGGGATAGAGAGGCCATTGATGTAAAGTTTTTGGTTTCAGAAGAATTTTTTCTGCTTTCAACTATCAAATATAAACATTTCCTTTTGACAAATTCCATCCTCATATCAGCTGAAAATGTTTTTATTAAAGCCAGCTGTCTGTCAACATTTTAAATATTTCCAGTATAGATCTTTAAATCGTCCACAAAAAAATTAAGGGTTCACTGAAAAGTATAAACAGTATCACAGAGAGTCTGTCTCCTTGAAATATACCCAGCATTACTGTATTCTATCATGCAATTGATATAACTACTGGCCAATTGCCATGCAATTGGCTGGTAGTTTTTTGCCATGTGAGTGGTTTTATTATTAGGTATTAGACTTGTTTCTGCTAATGCCAGCCAGCTTGGTAGATTTATATCCCCACTGAGAGTTTGCTAGTAGAGATTGATAGGATACCATAATTGTTCACACAGCAATGCATTGTTGTATTGAAATTTGCTTATGGAATTGGTGTCAGTAATAAGCTGCACTTTTAAAAAAGTAATCTTTGTGAATGTTAAATGCCCTTATATCCTTATACATAGGCATAGTGGGGGTTGATCACTAAATCTAAATAAAATAAAATAAAATATTGAAACTAGCTGCAGCTTTAACTTGAACTAAGTTGCAGTAATTACAATAATATTACATAGGTACAAGGTCTCAAATTTTGGGGATGAGTATAGTGAATTATATCACCCACTACTTGACTGGTACTTATTTTATTGACCCTGAAAGGAGGAAAAGCAAAGTCAGCATCAGTGGGATTTGAATTTAGAATTTAAATGATCATAATTAAATACCACAAGGCATTTTTTTCAGTACTCTAACACTTCTGCCAATTCACTGTCCTCTGTAATTGCTGTAATATTAAGACAGAAACCTCTTTATGGGAACCAGAGTAGATACAAATGCTACATGAAATTACAAAATAAAATGTTAAAGTTCCTAAATTATTTTAAATTATATATGATAGAACTAATGCTAAATCACTTATGTGAAGTAACATTGCACTAAGATTCCCCGGAGAGAGAAAGTGCAATGTAATTTATAAATTTACATGTTTACATAGAAATTGCCACTACATAAAAGTGGTACATGTCTTTCTGTTGTAATTGTTTATCCATCACTGGTATTTAAATGTACACTTGCAAAGTAAAGCAGTACTTGCACATTCCAAATATGCTATGCAAGTTATGAAAACTTCAGAAATTAACACTGGGATATTGTGGAAAATAATACATAAATACCACAAATTAATCAATGGGTCTTTAGGTATAATTAAATGCAAACCAACAATCAATAAATAATTTTCTGGTCCAAATGAAATCTTACATTTATGCAAGTAATACTTTAATTATATTTTCTGTCAATAATTTCTTTTAATTAAACTCTTTGTTAATAATTACTTTAGCTATTCTACTTTAGCTCCTCCTACCAACTTGCCTCTATTATCTTCTAGTATAATTATGGCATAATACTTTTCTCAACATTATTTTGTGCAAGTTTTGAGAAAGATATGTAATAATTAGAAAACATTATGATGCAAATTCTTTGCTTATAAAAACTATAGAAATGGATATGTAATGCTGACATGCTCTCTTATAGTTGAATAGGCTGATGCCAGACATGCAGTTTCTCATGCAGGTTGTGCAGAAAATATCTTGGCCTGCTGGTGGACCTCTTTGAATTTGTGAAAGTTCTTTTCATTTCTTCTTCTCTGTAGTTAAGGAATTTGAATGTATGAGGCATCCCATGTGTATGTTTTAAATTACAATATCTGATGTTAGCTGTTATCTTCGGTTGATTTATATAAGTAAGTAAGAACTGCTGTCTGAGCTAGTTTTTCTATCATTTCCCAGAGGCACCACAATCTCAACTCCCTCTTATTCTGCTGACTTCCATTCTAGCATTGATATTTGATCGCAATGAACATTGGAAGAAGTGATTTGATGTCACTAGAACATTCTTTTCAGTAAATTTGTCTCTTTGTAGGCAATCTGATTTATCTTTTAATCTGTCCCTTTTGGAAATTTGGCCAAAAGAACTAGTGACCTTTGCTAGTATCCCATTGGCTGCACTTGGAGATTCTACTGTTAAGTTACCTTAATTGTACTACTGGTTTGAAAGTGGCACTATAAATGCTGATGGTACAGGTAAACTTTTTTCCTGCTTTGAGGTCTTTCATATGGATATTATTTGGCTGGTAATAGTTGATGGCTTCAGAAAAAATAGTGTGGGATTTTGTGAGTAGAGTAGCACCATTAGCAAACACTTGTTCAAAGATTTTTTCATTGATTCATCATTACATATGAAATCAAATCGAAAAGAGTGATTGGGTTATAGCCATAAATGATGATTGGGTTAAAATAATTATTATCAGCATAGGAGCAGGTGGAAATGCCATCTGTTAAATTTTCTTTTATTTAACAAAGAATTGTACTGAAGAAAATAAAAAAAAGTCTGTGTAAGGGAACCCTTGTTTCATGTTGTTAGACTTGAAAATGTAGAAAGTATGTCACTTTGTTTCACCTGACTTACCTGAGCTTTGTGAAGCTCCTTGCTGTTGACTCTATGAAATGGTATTTGTAAGTTGTATGGAAGCTATATATAGGTTTATTTTGCTCTCTATAACTATCACCAACGATTATCTTGTGCATAAAAATGATGTTTGTAAATCTTTTTTTTTTCTTCTTGCAACTATCCTGGATTTCAGGCAGTTTTTATTCTAGTGATGTAGGATGGCTGTCCATCTGGATTCTTGCTTTAGATTTGTCCTTCTACAAACAGAAATGTAATGCCTTCTGTTCATTAAAGGCAACACCTCTACTATCAACTAGAGTTGCAACTATCGTTGTAACTCTAGTTGTTAGTAGAGATGAAGTAAACCTTCATGATGGTATTGTTAAAGTACTAAAGTAAATTTTATTGAAAATTGAATTATATGCAATATTGAATATCTATTCAGATAATTTTATAATAGTACCCCAGAATTTGTTTGCTTCCGTCCGAGTCCTATGAAATATGATGAAGTTTATTTTCAGTGTTTGAAAGAGGAAGAAAATATTATAAAAAGCCAGAACTTATTAATTGAAATTTTATATTTTTTTATTATTTCTAGCTTTATTGAGTAATATCTCAGAAATTAATTTTACTTCTGCATTTCTGTGGAGGATATATTTTCTTGCAGTTAATGGTGCTTGGAAAGGCTCAAGTTGTCACTTCTTCATAAGCAGCTGCACTCTCTGTGTGAAACATTAATTTCCAGCTACCTTTTACCAGTTGGATTCATCATGGATCCAACTGATAACCAAAGGATATATGAAGATTGTTTTAAGCTGAAAATGGTAGCATATGCATGATAAGTCCCACAACAAATGTGTTGCTACAAAAGAATATGCTGTAACTGAGAAGATGGTAGGAGTTAGAAGATTAAGATTGTATAAGGAGTATACACAGGACTAAATGTGCAATGAGAGGATGCACTGTACACTGGCCAAATATAGATAAGCATGTGGTAGGCATGGTCAGTGAGCAGTGTCATAATGGATACATTGTATCAAGAAATATAATATGCATTTTTGCACTAAAATCAACCAAAAGCATAGCAAAGACCTCAAAGCCATTGCTTCATGGTGTTGTTGTCTTATGAAAATAAATTATCTAATATTTAGGCAGAAAACTAAAATTGCACAGAAATTACCAGCAGATCCTGACGTTAAAATTACTAATTTCCATAACTACATAAATACAACAATGTAAGAAACATGATTATTTACTAAGCAACATCGGAAACATGGATGAAACCCCTATGATCTTTGACATGGTTCGTAAATGAACTATAGATACAAAGAGCACAACAATAGTGTTACTGAAAAGAACAGGACATGAACATACAAGATTTACTGTATGGCAGACAGAATGAAACGCAACCCAATGATAATTTTCAAGAGGAAAATGATCTTTAAAATCAAGTTCCCTGCTCGAGTTTTTATTCACATAACAAAAACAGGTAGATGAAAGAAGGAATAACGTTATGGATTGATACTGTATGGTGTAGGTGAACTGGTGGCTTTCAAAAATGGAGCCTGTTAGTATGGGGTATGTTCAGGTGTCACTTCACAGAAGAAACAGAAATGCAGGAACTATAGTGACATGACAGTTATACTTAGTGGTATACTTAGTGGATTCATTTCAGTTTTACGACCATTCGATGTATGTTTATAAGGCTGTTTATAATCAGAACTGGTGACGAATGTCTTTGTACTGATTCAGAATAAGGTCTGACTTTTTCCTATCATTAATATTTTTTGTCTCCTTAATATAGAACTTTTGCATTGGTGAAAAGTATTTAAATCTTACTAAACGCATCCATCTTGGTGGATGAAAGTATTACTGTCCCCTCCTCTATTTCATTTCATTGTTCCTGTACACCTATGCTTTATACAACACTTTGATGAGCCAATGAGAGAGCCTCTATGTGATTGTTCTACCTGCTAGAAATAGCAGCCAAATCTCCCTCAAACTGCATCTTACCATCTTAAAATAGGACATGTTGAATAATGTAGTTCTAGGTTCCCTGCACATACACAAAAGATGGGATGATCATGGCTGGAAAGCTTTTAATTGACCTGGGACTAAATGCCAGCATAATTTCGAAAAACTCAACATTGACTTATGGACAATAATTATACTATTAGTGAATTTAAGTCAATGTTGAGTTTTTCAAAATTATGCTGGCATTTAGTCCCAGGTCAATTAAAAGCTTTCCAGCCATGATCATCCCATCTTTTTTGTATGTGCAGGGAACCTAGAACTACATTATTCAACATGTCCTATTTTATCTCATTGGTACAGCTCATGGACAATAATTATACTATTAGTGAATTTGAGCTGTACCAATGAGATATAAAAATATTTAAATATGTGTCTACAGATGATGGAAAAAAGAAACAACACTATAGAATACTTAACTTTAACTAGATTTGAACATTCACTTTATGCTTTGCATTAAAGTTTAATAAAGATTATGGGAAGAAAAAATCCTTTTCATAAATACAGTACAGAATACTTAACTGGATTTGAACTTTCACCCTATACTTTACATCGAACAATTACTTCTACCTCCACCCCCACCCCCATCAAAAAAAAGAAGAGAAAAATGGAATGAATCTAATAGATCAGTGTTTCCAAACTTTTTGACATTGCTGCCTCCTTTTAGAGCATATATTTCATCAGCGCCCTGCCATAAAGTCAGTCAAAAATGATACATTGAAAATTAGATTTTAATTATATTTTCTTTATTTAAGTATTTATTGTATAACCAAAAATATAATTGTAAAGAAGCATCTAAAATTATTCTGGATTTATTGATGTGAAGGATGAGACTAATTTTCTCCCATTCAGCTCAGTATTATTAAGCATTCAACTATTTGTGGTCAGTTTCTCTTTTTTGTCAAAAGGTCCATAACAGCACTAAATCCACATCCTACCAAATATGATGACGGAAATGCAATTAGGAACATTTTCAGAACAACCCATAATCCAGGATAAAGCTTTTTCATTTGAACTAGAAATGATGGTACCCATTCTTAAATTTGTGTTTCCAATCTTCATTGGTTTATAATTCAATCAATTCTTATAATTGCATTTTTGTTGGTTCCTCAGCACTTGAAAATGGGTCTAAAACCTAATATTCATAGCAAGAATATCTTCACATCATTCAGAGAAGTCCTTGTGTAACACTTCCAAGTAATGATAATAGTCTTGAACATCATGATGATGCATTTTCCTTGAGTCAGAAAGACTAAGAAACTGGTATAATTCTCCATAGCCCAAGTTACATTTGAGCAAAATACGCTTTGAAACAAATGCACACATAACAGCTTTTGTTTTGACAAAACTCAGTTCATCGCTTTACAGCTGCAAATTCATTTCATTAAACTTGAGATACAAATCTGACATATAAGCTATGCCACTTTTAAACTTCAGCAAGTTGTCTCACAAGAAAACATCTTTGTTTTCGAAGACTTCCAAATATTATAAAAGTGATTCACACAAGCACCCCTTAACAACCAGCAAACTTCAGTGTGGAATAGCAAGCAATTAAATTCTTCATTGATTTGTTTGCACAACTGCCCGAATAACATGCCATTGAGAAAATTGTTTCAAATTTTGTTAATTGCTGTAATGACTTATTGCAATGAGTGATGCAAGTGATCGCTAAATGTTGTCGATGAATCATGCAATGCACCACTAATACATTCGGCACTGACTTTTTAAGTGTGCACTAAATCCAAGGTGGCAGCCCACCATCGACGGAGCTCCATCAGTTGCAGTTGTCATTATATTTTTAAGAGGAATCTCCTTTTCTTTAAAAACGTCTTCCACAACAAGAAATATCCACTTCCCTTTAATATACCAAACATAAACTATCAGTAAGACTTAATTTCCTGGTAGAGTTGATTCATCCAGTTGTAATGAAAATTTGGTAGTCCTAAGAAAATTGCATACTATGTCTTCCACATCCTTGTCCATTTCATCAATTCATCATTGTACTGTTGCTCAAAGGAATTGTATTGATTATGTCAGTCACTGGCCTGTATAACACAGTATGTAGAAGGTCACTATCAGTTGGTAGGATCAATTCTTTACCAATAATATGTGGCTTTCTGGATTTGGCAATCAGTAATGAAATTTTGTAAGAGGCATGTAACCCTTATTTTCTTGCATTAATATGGATGAAAATATACTTGGCAATGTCAGCTGTTTGTAAAATTGATCTCAAAGTGCTTTAAAATAAAATAAATC
Source organism: Muusoctopus leioderma (assembly GCA_027124095.1). Taxonomy (NCBI): domain Eukaryota; kingdom Metazoa; phylum Mollusca; class Cephalopoda; order Octopoda; family Octopodidae; genus Muusoctopus; species Muusoctopus leioderma. Next base: position 23,042,347 of record JAOPJM010001463.1, on the reverse strand, counting down.
TTTATTTGTTTTGTCAGTATGATTTTCTTTTCAAGTTGCTCATCTAATCTTGAAGGTTTCATAGATTCATTGGAAAATACTTTTTGGCAAATCTGATACATTGGTAATAGCTTGTTTGTAGATGACGGAATAAAGCCATATCTTAAATATTCGATACTATACTGCCAATATTACTTTTTTGGTTCTACCATAGTTATATCTATTACAAAATATATTATTATAGAGATATGTATTATTATTTTTTTATTTTTTTATATTATTCATTAAATAATATCACGCTATCACTGCACGGAATGCAGGTGACAGTATTACGAGCAACTACTCATTTGTATTCTTGTCTCTTGCTCCACTCACCATCCGTGTGCCTTCCAATTCCTTCTACTTTCCCTTTTTGCCATGCAGTGTCCCTCGTTTGTCTTCCAGCTCACAAAGGGTGTCATAGCACCCATTTTGGGAATCACTGTACTAGATGAGAGACTGCAGGAAAGAGAAAATTACATGTCATGTGAATGATACAAAATATACTATAATTTTTATTTTATAGAAGGATTATGTTTATATAATACTGTTTTTCCTAACCTTTTTTTTTCAGTTGTATTTTACAATGAAAAAAATAAGTGAATGGGAAATTAGGGACTTATCACTGTAATGTCATGATTTCAAACCTTGTCACATATACTGTTTTACTCTAAGGAATGCATATTAATCTATCTTTTTAAGTCTGCTTGTCAGAAAAAACAGATATCATATGGGGTTTGTGGTTGAAGGATTTCAGCTGTTCAAAAGCTAATAACTAAAATTATCCTAACCTTTCTACCTATTCTATCTTGAAAAAATGTTGTGTGTGTGTGTGTGTGTGCATGTGCACACAGTCACACACACTTATTCCTACCCAATGCTCTTCTTTTAAATCTAGTTCCTGTCCCTTTGTTTCAATTTTTTCTGTCTTTTTTTTTTTCAGGGAGCAGTGCATTTTCAGGAAGGCAATGAATTTGAAGTTCTAATCAACATCACTGCTCCTACAGTAGAAGATGCATATTCTGTCCATGTTGAGTTGGTTCAATATAAAGAGGGACTTTTGCTTCAGTTGGTAAGGCATTTTCCTTTCCTGATGTTTTGTTTTACTGGAAAAGAATTTTTTATGGAAAATTAAAAACATTCTCGACTTGCATAATTTTTTATCACATATTTTCTGTTCCATTGTTATTAAGGGACAGTTATGTTTAAGAAACTGATAAGCTATTCTTAACTTTGGCTTCATTTTTTTTAACATAACTAATTAGTTGCTAAAATGTTATTACTTTATATTTAGCTTATATAATTCTTCTCACTGTTCAATTATTTTTATTCATACTTTTGGAGTTACAGGCAACAAAAAATAAATAAAATGTTGAATTGAATAAATTGAAGTTTAATATAGAAATGAACTTGAGTTATTTTGCTGCAAACACTAAATCACAGATTTTATTTAGAACCACACATAGATACATAAATGAAAAATTAATAAAAATGTTTCAATAAAAATGCTATCTATTGAAATTCATATATTTTTCTCCTCATTAAAACTTCTTCAATACATGCACACACTCACATACACACATACACAGGTATATTCAGTTGGAAAGATTTAGTTATAGAAAAACACATGTATCTTCTTATACTTTAGTTTTACAAACTTAGTATTTAGTTGTGAAGTGTTATATATTTAATCTAATTATATGAATTTAATTTGCACTTAATTTGCACTATGTTAGGAAAATACTGTTATAGTATTGTACCCTATTAATAATAATAATATTATTGCTATAGTTGTGTGAAAGTTTTACTATTTATTATACTAAAGTGAGTGCTAGCATACTTAATGTAGTAAGATAAGAAATTCTAATAATTAAATTTATATCCTTAGTGATGAAAACAATCATATATATATATATATGTATGTATGTATGTGTGTGTGTATGTATGTATGTATGTATGTATATATATGTATGTATATATATATATATGTATGTATATATATATATATGTATATATATATATATATGTATGTGTGTATATATATGTGTGTGTATATATATGTCTGTATGTGTGTATATATATGTATGTGTATATGTATGTGTATATATATATGTATGTATGTGTATATATATATGTATGTATATATATATATATATGTGTGTATATATATGTATGTGT
>JAOPJM010001463.1:22999978-23012789 GCA_027124095.1 Muusoctopus leioderma | reverse complement strand
CTAATCGACTTCAAGGCGGTGCCCCAGCATGGCCCCAGTCCAATGACTGAAACAAGTAAAAGAGTAAAAGAGTAATAGGTTTTAGAAGTTATTGCCTAAACATATTTTCATTTCTCACCTTCATCTAGTGGATTTCTAAGATTCCAAATTACAAACTTTGTAACTTCTAATGAAGTATTTTATAAAACAGAAATCATAATAATATCAGTTTTAATAATTATATTTATTTTATACTAAAAAGAATATTTTTTTACCAAATCCTATGAGATATTTGAAATATAATTTCTCAATTATTTTGCTAAAAATAACTAGAATATATTTTATGTTACATGTAATTTTAGAGCAACTCTAAATCTGTATATAGATTCATCTTTGAAGTTTGAAAGGATTTACTTTTGATGAATCATTATTATTGTTCGATTAAAAAAAAAATAAGGTTGAGTAGTGACAGAAATGATAAAATGACATGCCTGTCAGTATTAAGTACCATTTCTCTAAATTCTAAGTTCAAATGCTGCTGAGGTTGACTTAAAATTCATTCTCCTGGGATAAATAAATTAATTACCTGTCATGTACTGGATTAATTCAACCCACCACAAAGTGTGTGTCGTCTTGTGCCAATGTAAGAAATTGTTAATGAAAGAAAGGACAGAGCCATGGATAACAGAATAATTAGAATGCTGGTCAAAATGCCTCTTGCTATATTTAGTTACATCTCTTTAAGTTCTGAGTTTCAATCCTGCTAGAGTTGACTTTGCCTTTCCATCCATTGGAGTCAATATAATAAGTACCTGTCAATGACTGGAGCTGACAACTATACCACTCCCCTTCAAATTAGTGGCTTTGTGTTGATGTAAGAAAACATTTTTTTAAAATTAAGATCTCAATAGTGTAATTATTCTGTTATTTTTGCTACAGAAATACTTTTGGTATTTATTTATAATAAAACCTATGCAATTATATTCATTAATGAAATACATCTTTAGAGAATTTCCAGCATTATTAAACTTGATAGTATTTTTTTGTTATTAAGAGTTACAAAATAAAATCTATAAACATTATAATGAAAATCTATTTAGGATTATGATTAATTGTGATAGTTTATGATTTCTTATCACATCTTGAATTAATATTCTTCATTTCAGAGGTAAAAAATCCAATCCTCATGAGCTACAACTCTGATATGTGTGCGTCCAGGTGGTGTGAACAAGGCTGTGATGAGAACACTGGACGATGCATTTGTCGCAAAGGTTATAACCTAGATCTGAATGAAAAGTGTGTTGGTAAGTAAATTTGCTTCTTGTATTTTATGTATCTTAAGTATCAAGCCAGAAATCTGATAACCAGAGATCTGCTACTGGTAATCATAAAAACCACTACAACCTGTGCATGGTCAGGCAGTTGGAAACTAAATGGGCAACCCCACCAAGCTTGCTTGGGAAGGTGGGTGATTATTGAAAAACAAAACCAGTCAAGGAGCACGGATGACCTTGGGAGAGTCAATGGCCATCCAATATTAAGTAGGTGCTCCATGCTAACACCTCAAATGGGCAGAGATGCATCACACTGTGGACATCTACTGGCCAGCCACTGCAGTGGCTGTAGAATCAGTATGTCTTGGCCTTTCTTTTCCCACTGTGTTTACTACAGCTCAATGAGAGAGTGCTACTAGAAACTGCAAAAGCTATTAGCACTTAAACTCCTTGCAAGCATTCCTATGAAATAACGTCAACAGGTCAAAAGTATACCTGATCGATCACTGCCCAGTTTACCAAGGATTACACTGGCTGTCCTATGCTTGGAACAGCACCAACAAATTTATAGGATGCAAGAAAGCTAGCTTATATCTGGTCCAATGGAATGTTTGAACACTATTAGACTGAGGTAAGACAGATCGATCAGAGAAGCACACTGCACTCATGGCACTTGAGATGGAAAGATGCAACATTGATATAACTGCCCTTTGTGAGACAAAACTGTGAGAATATAGCAGTATCAAGGATACGGGGAACAAATTCTTTTGAACTGGGAAGCCATCAGGGTAAAGACGTGTGTCAAAAAAAACAGTATTATGGCCTAATTAGACCAGAACCAACTGCTATTACTGAATGGATCACGAGTTTGAGAGTTTCCATTGGAAAAGGATGCTGTATCACTTTGATCAGTGTATATGCTCCCACAATGATGAACCCTGATGGTGCAAAAGAGGAGAGACAAATTGATAATAATGGGTAACTTCAATGCCCGCATTGGTAAAAATGCAGAAAAGTGGCCTGGTGTTATTAGCAAACATGGTGTGGAGCAGTGCAACACAAATGGGGAACTTCTCACTTTAGTCTCAGAGCAAGGCCTCAACATTACATTTACTATCTTCAAGCAGAAGAAAAAATGGAAAGGGACTTAGATGCACCAATACTCAAAACACTAGCATCTACTAGACTACATCATAACTAGATAGCAGATCAAAGGTGATGTACATATAACATGGGTGATGAGAGGGGCAAACTGTAGCATGAACCACCAAATGCCTCTGATAATAGATAGCCTTCATGGCATTCCCCAAATGGGACAGAACCAGACTTCCCAAGCTTATTAAGCTGGCAATAGGGAAGTTGGCAGATAGGAATGTAAAAGCCACTTTGGAAAGAGATATGAATGAGGCTCTGGAATTATGGGAAAACATCAACAAAACCAGGAAGTATAAATGCAAGATGTTCCTTGCTTCACACCACAGCATATAACACTGCTAGGATAGTGCTTAGGAAATCAACAAGGAAACATCGAGGTTGATTTGATTGTGAGGGTATCACTCTTGCTTCGCTGTTAGAGCAACAAACTAAGCTCAACAGAAATGCCACCAAGCTCCCAACACTCAAGCAAGCTTTGCTGAAGTAAGAGAAACCAAGAGAAGACTGCAACAATGCACCCACAAGATGAAGTTTGAGTGGTGGGAAAACAAAGCAGTCGAGCTGCAAACTGCTGCTGCTGATTTCATAGCTTCTATGCTAGACTGAAAGATGTATACATACCTCAGAAGAGGTGAGCCACTTAGCTGAGGGATCAACAGTGTTCCAGACAAAAGGACAAATACTCGACCACTTTGCAGAGCACTTCCACCAAATGCTCAATGCACCGGAGCCTGTTGAGCAGGAAACCCTGGAAAATGTGATACATCACACTATTTATGTAGAGGAGGTGTTGGTCGCAATCAGGTCACTCTCAGTTAGAAAGGCGCCAAGAGTGGACAGGATCCCAGCAGAAGTGTGGAAAAATGGAGAGTCAAGACTCATTAGATGTCTCCACCAGTTGATGCAGGAATCATGAGATGCTGGTAATGTCCCATTTGACTGGAAGGTTGTTAGCATCGTTCCCATATTCAAGGAGTTTGATAGGAAGGAATATGGGAACCATTGAGGGATTTCTCTACTTGCTATTGTCAGGAAGATCTTCACAAGAGTGTTGCTCAATAGGCTGAATGAGAAAATGCAGTAGTTTTGCCTGAAACTTAATGCAGGTTCAGAAAAGGAATAAGCACCATATATATGGTGCTCTGTCTCCATCAGGTCCAGGAAAAATGTGTGGAATAGAACAAGGCACTGCATGTGGTCTTCACTGACTTCATGAAGGCATTTGACACAGTAAACCGGTCGAGCCAGTGGCAGGTATTCTGAAGGTTTGCTTGCTCGGAAACGCCCATTAGTATGATGAAGTCCCTATACACTGTCATGAGGGCTCAAGTTACACAATTAAACATCAGCTCTGCACAGTCTGATGTTACAGTGGGAGTTAAGCAGGGCTGCATGGTAGTACCAACATAATTCTCATTCTACCTGCCAGCAATGCTGAAGGAGACATTCCACAACTCAACGAAAGGTATATACATACAGACAAGACCTGATGCTAATCTGTTTAAGGTGACACACCTCAAAACTATGACTAAGAGCACACATATTTTAGTGAGAGAAATGTTGTTTGCTGGTGATTGTGCCCTTGCCTCTCATAGCACATAGAACTTGCAGAGCCTGGTGGATGCTTTTGGCAGTACAGCCACAAAGTTTGGCTTAAATATTAACATATAGAAAACTGAAGTTCTCTATCAGCCAGACTCTGATGCAAGCCAAGTAGCACTATTTGAACCCATCATCATTGAAGGGCAGGAGCTGGTAGAGGTAAACCACTTTACCTATCTGGGCAGCACAATCGGTAGTGATGGTAGGCTGAGTGCCAAACTACATCGCAGGATAAGCAAGGCCAGCTTGGCATTAGGAAGGTTGAGAAAGCTGTGGAACAACAAATACATTACAGTCCAAGTGATGTGCAAAGCATACTGTGCAATATTATTATCCACCCTGTTGTATGGATTGGAGGCATGGATGTTATACCACAAACAGGTAAAAAACTGCATGCATTTATGATGACACACCTGAGACAGATCATGAGCATCACCTGGAAAGACAAGGTCAGGAACACCATCATACTAGAGAAAGCCAAGCTTCCTAGCATGAAGAGATATTGTTGCAGAGAAACCACCGCTGGCTTGGGCATGTCCAAAGAATGGAGAAAACTCTATTACCAAGACAAATACTATACTCACAGCTGGCTAGCAGGTATGAAAAATCATGGTAGACCCTGACTGAGATATAAGGATGTGATTAAACACAAATTGAGGAGACTGAACATTGATACCCACAGCTGGATGACAGCTGCCTAGTACAGAAACTTGTGGGTCAGAGAGGTCCACTATGACTTCAGACTATAAATATGGACAGTCATCATTGATATTGACGGACAGCCTATGAGTGAGTGATGAAAGGTGTTATCAATACCCATAAAACCTCATCAAAAGTGATGTGTCCCTTAAAAACAGGTTCACAAAATTTCTCTTTTCAGACTTCCGCATTGCCTTTAATTGTATTTCTCATTTTCCTCTTGATGTCAAATTATATTTTTGATAATTTTTTTAATTTTTTTTATTTTAGATGTAAATGAGTGTTCAGATGGTACAGCCCAATGTCATGCATATGCTGGTTGTCTAAATATAAAAGGAAGCTATCAGTGTGTATGTAGTGGTGAATATTATGGTGATGGACAATCTTGCCAAGGTATAGTAATTATTCTGTTATTTACCTACCTTGCTGTTGTATTACCTATATTTTACATCCGATGTTCATGCTGGTATGGGTTGGATGGGTGAGTTTTGTTTGAGTTAGTTCTTATTTGGAGTCACTGCTCTTTGAGATGGGTCAAGTGACCACGTCTCGCTCATGATGTTTCAGTTGTCTTGGTTTCTACGGTGGGATGCCTTTCCTAACACCAATCACTTTACTGAGTGTACTAGGTGCATTTTATTGTTGCACCGATACTAGAAAGGTCGTCATGCCCACAAAATGACTAAGGAGTTCTTTCCACCCTATCTTGTCTCTGTTCTATTGCCAACCCACTTTACAGAGTGTACTGGGTGTATTTTATCATGGCATCAACACTAGAGACGATACCTTGTCTCCTAGAAGGCTAAAGAATCCTCTCTGCTCTACGTGGTTTCCGTGTTTTTTTAGAGTGACCTGAGAGTGTGAAAAGAGAACAATAGTATGTGTATCAATAATATAATTAGTTCTGAAGGTAAATCAAGTTTGAAGGAGGTGGAAAAAGTTTAAGATCTATTACTCATGCTGAAACAAAAACCAACTATCTCTTCATGAAATCCACACTAATCAAGATTTTTATATGATATCTGTAATACTGTATCATCATCATCATCGTTTTACGTCCACCTTTCCATGCTGGCATGGGACAGGTTTTCTGAGTCAGTATTTTATGACCGGATACCCTTCCTGTAACCAAACCTTTTAGTTGCCTCTTACAAAATGTTGGAACATGTACCTATTCTAAAACTGAGATACACGCAGTAAGATCTCTGTAATGCTGTATAACAAGGAAAATTGGTTGATGAATGCAGAGAATATTCAGCAATTCAACAGGGATAAGTTTTGTACGGTCTGTTTGATGCATATTGTAAACAAATTAGAAAGGCTAAACTCAAGCAGATTTAATAGGTGAATGGTGGAAGTGGATATATTCTGGAGTAAAGATGATGCTGTGAAGCATACTGGAATAAATGTACCATGATATGGTGTTGGAAGATACACTATCTTGCCGTCTACTTATGCTTGTGAAATTATCAATGTGTGATTCTCTCTCTATTTCTCTCCACTCTCTCTCTCTCTCTCTCTCTAACAATGTATGTATGCGTGTGTGTATTATACACTTAATATTTAATATATACGTGATATCTGATATTTATTCTATATTGATTAATTTTCTATTTTGAATAATATTATCCTGTGTTTAAAAGTTAATAGATTTTATGCTTTCTCATAAATCTGAATATATATATATGTATATATATATATATATATACATGTATATATATATATATATATATATTTTCTTTTTTGTGTATAGAATGTTCTGCACCATGCGAAAAAGGAATGTTTGAAGTGCAGCCATGTTCAGATAAGGAACAGAAAATCTGCGAAGGTAAAGTTTAAGAATGGTTTAATTCTTTTATTTGATTGTGATTTATGTTTTTGGAGGGTGATAAATTGGCAAATACTGTAGAATGCCTTGCAGTATTTAGTCATCATCATCATCATCATCGTCATCATCGTTTTACGCCCGTGTCTTCCATGCTAGCATGGGTTGGACTGTGATTTATTGAGACAGCATTTTATGGTTGGATGCCCTTCCTGTCACCAACCATACTGATTTAATTAAGTATGGGAATTATATCATCGCGCTACCAAACAGCCAGGCATTTTGTTTTTATGGAAATGTAAACAAATGTTACCAACCGATCGATAAACAACGTCTGGCGATGACAAGCACACGGAGTCACACACACACACACGCATATATATATATATATATATATATATATATATACATATACGACAGATTTCTATATAGTTTCTGTCTACCAGTTATTGGAGCAGTATTCTACAGTCATATTTCTTCAAATTTTGAGCATAAATCTTGGTCAGGTTGACTTTGCATTTCATCCTTCCATGCTCAATGAAATAAGCACTATCAGGTTGTGGGAATGATTAAATTGACTACGTCCACTCCCACCAAATGTGAAGGCCTTGGGCTTGTGACAGTGTGAAAAATAATTTGATTGTAACCTTTAGCTTATTATTGTATAATGTTTTATAGATAATAATTGCTTATGATAAAAATACCATATATTTAATTCTATTCTGTCTGCAGCAGAAGTTAGTATACTTAAATCAAATTCCTTTAAAATGTAAACCATAATAGTTGATTGACATCACTGATGGGCATAAAATGATAGATAATATGGCAACTATGATTTTTTTTATTGCTTAGTCAGAGAAGAAGTGGGAGGCCTATAACCTTTTTCAGGACATCTGAGACTGGAGGGAGGAAAGGAGGAAGTTATCCTTTGACCAGAGACCTGGCCTAGATGCTTGCAACAAAGTGTACTCTGCTAAATTCACCCAAAGACCAGGTAGTGTTGTTAAACCAGGTAATGGATTAAATTTACCACCCCAAAATAGGAATGATCCTTCTCACAGGTTTCCACATAGTTTCTGCCAACCAAATGTCAAACACAAAGCTTTGGTTAACCTGTGGCAATGGTAGAAGCCACTTGCCCAAGGTACGGCACAGTGGGATTGAACACAAAACCTGCAAAAGTATAAAGCTAGTTGAAAGGTGTGATGTAGTGTTATTTTTCATAGTTGACTTATAGAACAATTTTCATCAATTTTCACTAGAGTTGACATGTAATATTTTATCTCAAACAATTATGTAATTTGAATGTGAACTCTAAGAAGTAGCCTCAAATATCATATGTTATGAATTTTAATTGTAATAATTAATTTTCAAAATTGTTTTACTTGCTAAAGTTTCTATCACAATTCCTCAATGTCTTTAGTGTGAAGGCGCGTGGCCTAGTGGTTAGGTGGTTGGGCTCATGGTCATAATGTCATGGGTTCGATTCTTGGACCAGGTGGCACATTGTGTCCTTGAGCAAAGCACTTTATTTCATGGTTAAGCCTGTGACAGGCTGGTATCCCATTTAGTGAGGAGTCTTGCACTCTCAGTCGCTTAACGCCACGGAAACCGGGATAAGCACTGGCCTAACGGGCCTGTAGGCTCGGGAAAGACTTTAATTTAACTCTTTTATAATCCATTTCTGACAATGTTCAAGTTTTCTTTTAAGTGCAATGTAAAGTTGCCATGCTCAAAGATCAGCTTCAGTAAAGCCCCTCCTCCTTCATTATGACTTATTTTCATTGCTAATAGAAATAGAGGAAGACATTCAAAAGCATTTTGCAGAAAGGAGTATTTCGTTTGTATCATATTGTTGTTTAGATTTAAGTATTATGTAGTTAGTTCTGAGAAAATAGATACAAGTTCTAATTGGCTAGTCGTGTAAAATACTTTATAGTAAATGTATGTATATGTGTGTGTGTGTGTGTGTGTGTGTGTGTGTGTGTGCATATATAACCACATGCTATAAAAAAAATATTGCTGCTTAAAATGTATGCAAGCCATAACAAAGGTTTTCAAATAAAATTTAGTTTGATGTTTAAAAATGTTTTTCTCAAATTTATTTAAATATAGATTTCTAAATAGTGATAAAAAATGCTGACACACATTACATTTGGTTACCTACAGCTAGCTATATAATGACATGTAAACAAAAGCAAACTCACTGTGATTTATTTTACCATATACAATACATATTATTGAAAACATAAACAAAAGTATGAAGCGAAATTGATTTTCATTTTAAGTTTTTTTTTGTGAAAAGCTACTTTTTTACTTGTTTTTTTTTGTATTTAAGAGCTTTCTTCTGACTAGATATACAAATTATATTATTCTGATCAACTATACTCTATTGTGGTGAATTAGAAGTGAAGCTGGTTGATGGAAATTGATTGAGATGTCTTTAATGCCAAATAGATGAGTACATGTAGTATGGAATATTTAGTAATAACATTTCTGGAGAATTATCATAAATGTATGAGTATAGTTTAAAAGATTGAAAAACATAAGAAAAGAAATATTAGGGATAACCCTTTTTGTATTTTTTCAATAAAATTCCTTGTTTTTTTCCTGCAACCTAATGATAAACAATTCATGTAGGCAATGTAAAATAATTTTTGTTCCAAATATTTTAGAATGCACAAAGGACTGTGGAAAAGGATATTATATGCATCGTCAGTGTGGACTCACATTTAATGCCAAATGCAGAAGTAAGTGTTGATATTTTTCGTGTATTTGTATCTTCTGTACTGCTTTAGTCAATATTTATAGTGGATGATTGTTGTAGCTCTTTCGTCAGTTATATTTTCATTCCTAACAATTTATTGTCAAAGCATGTATGTTAAGTAGATAGTGGCATGTTGTTTATTGAAAATGTAGCGTTTATATGTTTTGTATAATATATATAGAAGCATTCACTTTATATATATACAGTTTGCTATTAACTATTCTTAGAATATCATTACATTGTTAATCTTAATTTAAAGTTATTCAATTACTGTAGTTAATTGTTTTTTTCATTTCATTACAAAATGATTCTATGACATTGAACGGAATTTATTCTGTTTTGTATATTCAATAAACTAATGGTTATTATATATGTCAGTGAATGTACTTATTTGAATTGATGCTATATATATACATTTTTGAGTGATTTATGATACGAAGGACATCAGGCTAGAAAACATCAGCTTCAACAATTTAGGCATGTATCTGAATATTAAAATTTCTAAAATATGAACAAATATATATAAAAACAGATGAACACACATATTTACTCAATCCTTCCTTTGAAATGTATGTAAGATTCATCAATAAATGAGTGCCAAATACTTGGCCAGAACAGTATTCAGTTTTATAAACATAACTAACTGAGTACTAATCAAAAATGATGGGATTTGTTTGAGTATGGAATAAATTTATGCAAATATGTGTGTGAAAGTGTAAGATAGAGACAGTGACATTGGCTTATATATAGAAATGTAAATGGAGCTAAGCTGGTGGTAGAAGTAAGAGTAATTAGATAATAAAGAGAGAGGGAAAACATAGTTGTCAATGTGTGGGTGTAAGGTCAGTTAGTAAGGTGAACTCTCTATTACCTAATTATTCTAGTAAGGTGAACTCTATTACCTAATTATTATTTCACTCACTCTCTATCTATTTATCTATCTGTCTATCTATCTGTCTGTCTGTCTGTTTGTCTGTCTCTATCTTAGTGTTTCACACACACTCTACTAACCTACCTAATAATTACAAATGTTGCAAGAGCAATTGAGAATCTTCATGCAAGTATGTTACTGTAACGAAGATTGTCAAATTTTACTTTATCGATAGATTCGTTTATCAGGTCTTGTGTAAATGTGTGTGTGTGTGTGTGTGTGTGTTTGTGTGTGCATGTGTGTGTTTGTGTGTGCATGCATGTGTGTGTGTAAGTTTGTATGTATGTTTATGTATGTGTGCATTACATTCCTACAGTGTGACAGAACCAACAAACAAAAATGTTACATAAGCTTTTATATATTGAGAGAAGCAAAATAATATTACAGCTCTATCAATGAGATGACTTTTATGATAATTGATTGATTATCATAAAACTATGCTTTTATGTTACAAATGTTTCAGCAGAACTAACTGAGTTGTTTTATATCTGTCACCTTATTAAAAATTGTTCTGCCTTCACACTTGCTGTGCTGAAGGATATTATGATTTATTTAAAACAACATAGCCAAATGTGTTTTGCTAAATATAAATGTTAGCCAATAGAATAATAATATGAAAGATTTATACATTCAGTGAAGTTTTTGAGGGATAATCTATAACATTCAGAAATTGCATTTTATTTTTATTAATAGCAATTATGGAAATAGATGGTTATATATGTCAAAGTGATGTGTTGTATATTAGAAAGGGGTAATTTGCAGAGAACTTAAGCTAATGTGCCAGATAATAATTATAGTCATGAAAATGATTATAGTTAACATAAAGAATACATTTTGTGTTGTTGTTTAGCTCCCAGATATGCCCTGATTGAGCAGACCTATGATCAAAAGCATTCCAGTCATGGCCATCCTGTCTTTTATGTACATCTAGTATTACATTTTCTAACCTTCCTTTGTTAAGATGGTAGGGTGTAATTTGAGAGAATTTGCTGTTATTTCTAGCAAGTAGAGCGACCACGTAGAGACTTGTGCATTAATGTGATGCATTTCATGTTATTTTCACAGGTAGGCATGAGAAAGCTATACCTGAATGAATGTTTGCAAGAATTGTTTAGGCCATTTTTTGAGCAGACTAAACTTATCAGTCTACTTTAAGTTGACTGATATGCCTGAGAGAGAGAGAGAGAGTTTAAGTATGTTCTTCAGTCCCTTTCTTTTTATCATAGTCCTTAAACTCATTGTGAAGAAGTTCAGAAACCTATTGGGTCTGGTTTCATATTGTAGAGACTACTTCCAGCTATCAGAAAAGATTTGAAACATAGTAGAGTGGGTCGAATCAAAAGGTTTTATTGAAATGGCCAATACTAAGGTATGGACTAGGTGATTTCAACAGCAATAAAGCCATGCTTAGAATACAAAAAAAAAAAAAAGTAGAAGATATAGAATTGTGTATTCAATGCAATAATTTGTGCAAAAATATGCTGTACTTTCTCGAGTAAACTAGCTGGTGTTCTAAATGTAAAGAAACATATATTTTTTGTATTTAGGTATTACTGCCATGATTGAGTGCATCTCAATTATTATCCAATTTCTGGTTTTGAGCTGTTGATGGAACAGATTTTTTAAATAACTATTATGGTCTCAGTACACAAGTTTTTGAAGGATCCCTATTAATATGACGACAAATTCTATTCAATTATTTTATTTTATGTAGTTTAAAGACAATAGTATACTAATGATTAGACATTATTTATTTCCATTTCTTTAATCACTTACGATTCAATAAAAAGATAATTTTTTTACTCTTTCAAAAGATGCAATTTTAAACATGAAAATTTTAATTAGCATAATGCAAGTATTGGCAGTATTAATAAAGCCACAAAAATAAATGTCAATTTAAGAGCATTTTAGAAAAAAAGTATCTTAGTTTTAATATTCGATATTATACTCTAAATAAGACACTATTAATAACTATTTGATTATATCATCCTAAGATCTGTTGTGATGGGTAAATGAAAAAGCTTATTACCAGAGACACGACTGAGAATTGTCCAACTGCACAAACAGAAATGGACTTTTCAAGTCATAGCTGCTGAAGCTGGATGCTCAGTAATTGCTGTCAAAAATGTTGTAATTGCTGTCAAAAATGTTGTAATTGCTGTCAAAAATGTTGTAGTCCCATGAGTCAATAAAACATTCTCTTTCTATTCACATATAGTTTGAATCGTAAGGGCTTAAATAAATGGAAATAATTAACATTTAATTATCAGTATACTGTTGTCTTTAAATTAAGTGACACCAGTGTATATATATTATAATTTCTTTCTTTCACCATCATTGTCATTTTTACATCTGCTTTTTCCATGCTAGCATGGGTTAGACAAGATTTTTTATTGGAGCAGTATTCTACAACCCTTCCTTTACTTATATGGTACTTAGTTTTTTTTCCACCAATCTTTCATCTGTCGAACTGCAAGCACGTTTACACACACCCACCCATACATATATATATATATATCATCATCATCATTTAACGTCCGCTTTCCATGCTGGCATGGGTTAGACGAGTGATTTTGGCC
>JAOPJM010001463.1:22981921-22992568 GCA_027124095.1 Muusoctopus leioderma | reverse complement strand
GCAGAGTCGTTAGCGTGTCGGACAGAATACCTAACGGTATTCGTTCTGTCTCACTGCGCTCTGAGTTCAAATCCCGCTGAAGTCAAATTTGCCTTTCATCCTTCAGGGGTCGATAAAATAAAGTATCAGTCAAGTACTGGGGATTGTTGGCCTTGTGCCTAAATTAGAAACAATTATTACTGTTTTACTGGTCCCAATCATTTGGCTGTGGCCATCCAGGGGCACGATCGTCAATAATTCCTTATAGATATTTCATCTAGTTGGTTAGTTCTCTACATGATTTGTTGGTGTTTGTTAAACACCATCTGCTCTGTTAAAATTTTGTTATTGTCATACTACCTTTTGCTTGGTTTTGTTGTTTAATCATTTTGACTGTCTCTAAGTTGGTTGACAATATGTTTACTTTACTGTTGCCCAGTGTTTCATCAAACCTTAGATATCATACTACCACTGATACTATTGACAGAACTTTTTTCATTACTCTATCTTTTTTTCTATCCTCATCTTCCAATTTTGTGTGATTGGTTTCTTATTTTTACTGAATATATGCTTAGTTTGCTCAGTAATAAAGGAAGTTGCTGCATACAGTCACCACTTTATGTATGTTACCGACTACTCCTATTTTTCATAGTGTATCAATCTTAGAGGAGAGAGTATGTTGAATTATCCTCTGTAGAGTCTTGTCTTTATTTTCTTTTGGTTTAATAATTTAATTAAGTTGCATTTGAATATGCACTTTTATCTCATTGAAGTAAAGATATGCACATTATTCTAGGCATGCGTTATCATCGGTTCTTCATTTTGTTGATTACTTGGTGAATATTTTGTGTAATCTTGGATAGCTTTGATGATTTGTGTGTTGTTTTGGATAGTTTTCATGATGCATTCTTTTTCTTTATCAAGAATTCACATTTTCCAGTAATGTTCCATATTTAATATTCACCAGTCAGTTAACATCTATATTTGTTTCTGATGAGGCAAGGTCAGTTTTCGTAATGGACTGGTTTTCATATTTTACAGTCATTGTAAAACACTTAAAAGTTTCAAAATATTTTTCTTTGGTCCATCTGAGGTTGGAACTTTAGGTGCCAAGATGTTTGGTACCTAGGAATGTGAGTTGTATCTGATCAAGTATGCAAATCTCTCAGTTTTGTTCTTATTTGAAGTTGCGTGAAGTTGGTTGGATATTGCCTGAGCTTGCCTATATTCCCTGCCATGTTTGTCACTCTGAATATCAGATGTTGGGTGCTGCAGTTTTCTAACCTTTTTGTGACTATTTCTAAAAGGTAGATGGCCAAAGTGTTTCCATAAATTTTCAATACAATCAAGACTTTTGAAAGGTTTATATATTAGTATATTATATTGTTGTTGACCATCTCATGTTATCATTCATGTTGTAATGAGATTTTGATTGAGGTTTGCATTTGTATATGAATACTTTAGTAGGGGTGGACTCAGTTGGCTTAGTATTATAAAGGTTATAGCATACTTTTTATTTCATACAGTTATTAGAGCATCCTCTTCTCTCTACTGTATCTTTTTTATTTTGGCGATTATATTTTGGTGCTAATGAAAATAAATATTTTTGGTTCTATAGATGCTCATGTGGTATAGTGGCAGGCATGACTGATATTTCAAAATTATATGAAAACAAAGCCCATAGAATAAAATTAATAATTTTACCAAAAGTATTTTGAATGCAAATGAAGTGAAATACTTACAATTGGAAAGGGACATTAGGTTAAGGCTTGTCTAACCAATAATGTACCTCTAATATGTACTCATACCTATTAAGAGATATAGCCTGTATTTGTTCCATACAAGGATTTGCTCTGATTGTCTGATCATTTTGTACTGAGTAGTCTTATTATAGTGTTATTTTTAGCTTCAGTAACTAGTTTTATGGCCTTTATTTCACTTTTTCAGTGGCTCAAAAATGTTAGCAGATAATTCTGGTACTGGCATCATTTATCATGACTATTGTATATGCTGCCAGAGCAAAGTTTGGACAGTTTGGTGAAGGGTCTCATTAAATATCCCCAGTCTTCACCATTTTTACTAAGTTAACCTGATCATTATTAATCTAGTTTTGACCTTAGTTTTAAGTTTAACTCTTGATGTTGATTTTGGCTTGTCTCTCCAGGATCACTAAAATAAGTTCCAGTACTATACTTAGGTCAGTTAATTGATTATTCTTCTCCTTGGCCTTGTAACTGAGTAAGGAATTATCAACTCCATCATAATTGATTTTTCTTAGTTTGGTGGTGGTGGTGGTGGTGGTTATGTCTGAGAGGATAAAGTGTAGGATTAAATGCATTTTAGGAAGCTTGGTCTTCCAAAACTTCCTTTATGCATTGGTCAGTATATTTCATGTTAGTTCAAGTGCATTTTCTGATGGGATATTTATATATTTTAATAGGCACACTATAATTATACAACTCATCTGCCTATCTGAGTTGTAGAAACAGTAGAGTGCTGGAGTAAATGCCTTGCAATATTTAGTTATATATCTTTACATTCTGACTTCAAATCCTGTGAGCTCAACTTTGCCTTTCATCTTTCCAGAGTAAAAAAATAATAGTCAGTTACTAACGGCAATTAAATCAGATATACTCCTCTACTAAATTGTGGCCTTGTGCCTATATTAAAAATCATTATTAATATTGTTTTTTTTTTTTGATTTTTTATTACAATCTCTCCAATTGTAGTGAATCTACTAATCTTTAAAATATATTAAGGTCATTATATTTGGTTTATACAATATTTTTATTTTACATTTTTCTGTATAAAATAGTGTTAAGTTTATGTGGTAAATATTGTATTAACCATTACAGTAAAAATTACAATCACTCAGCTCAGAAAGAATAATCTCAAAGAATTGGTATAACTTATTAGATAGACTTAATCGTAGCAGCAAAGCACATTTCATGTCTATTTCAGTTTGTGATCCCAAATGTGAACCTCACCAGTATGAAAACAGCAGATGTACAGGTCCACAGAACCGAATATGTAGAGGTAATTCCTGACACTCATATGAGTGCTGGCATCCCCCCTGCCTGTCTCCTGGCCAATATAGTTCAAACTAATGCACTTATTGACCACCTAGCATATTTAGCTCTATTTTACCTCAACCATACTTACCTATCTAATATTTGCCATTTTTCTTGAAGCTAACTTTTTCTGTTATTAAAAAAAAAAGCTATATACTTAGCTATTTGCTTGTAATTCCTGGTGTTCTTTCCTGTCCATAATTCATCTACCATCAACATTCTTCTTCTGCATATTTACTTCATGTACAATAATCTTCTTTCATGCAACCCAAGACATTTCTCCTTTACAGAAAAGTAAAAAGCACATTAAGAGAAAGCAAGCAATTTGCTATTCCAGACTGGTATTTTGCTTAAAAATCGGATATTGCATCTATTTTTTCTGATGCACATCAAAACTGTAAATGTCACATCAGGATTATTCTCATTAAATATTGTTAAGAATTTTCATTTTGACTTTCGTTAATTATAATTTTTCATCATGTGATTTAACTTTTGTAACATGCTATCCATTTATAATTTTGAAATTATATTTTCCTAACTCCCATTAATAACTTTATCCAGATTATATTCAAAATGATATAATACAATTTTCAAGCTTATGAATGATTTTCATAGTTTACTGCAAGTTATAAATAATGAGTTATGTTTAAAATACGTTATTCTCAATCTTAATATAATTATATATTGTAAGATTGCTATTTTGTTTTAGATACTACATTAATATTAGTTCCTTAAGGAGCTTATATAATTTTATTTCTACTTTAATTAAATCCTAAAAAGAATTGATGAAATCTATCAGAGCCTTTCTTTTATAAAAACAAACTTAAACTTTCTTTTTCATTTCTAAGGTGAACTTCAATAGTTTGTCATAAACAAAATAGAAATATATGCTATAAATAATAAATTTACCTTGAAATAGTGCAGTAAAATAATAAACTAGTCTTGAAATATATAGTAGTAAAATAGTTAACTAATGTTGAAATATATAGTAGGGGAATGGCCTTATTTATTATATATAGAGAAATCTCTGTCCAACCCATGCTAGCATGGAAATACCGACGTAAAAACGATGATGATGATATAAAGTATATCGATGCTGCAACTATTTTACTTCAACATTAACTGTTCAACATTACTCCTATAACTTTCATCCAGCTCATAGGTTCATTTATACTTCATATTGGCAGATATCCTCCTAAAATTCAAGACAAACTGCCTCTACCTAGAAATATTTTTCCACGTAATAAACTCTGTGCTTGAATGGTCAACAATGATCAATTTTAAATATTATACACTCTGACAAGATAGTAAGAGTTAGCTGCTGCTTAAGACATTGCCTACTGAAACCTATTTTGAGGTAATCTGAAGTTATACAATTTTGTTCTATATAATCATCATCATCGTTTTACGTCCGTTTTCCATGCTGGCATGGGTTGGACACTGGTATGTACAAATTAGTTTATGTTCAGTTACATTAATAGGTAAATATTTTATGAAGCTGTTCTTCAGCTTGGTTTATTGAATACATCATCGATAATTTATTTGTTTCAAAAATGTTGATTCCACTAGGCTTTTCAAATCATATATTAAAATTTCAAGAAATTATTTTTATTATGTTAACCAGTAGAACATCTCTTAGAAAACATTTATTTTGATACTAACTACTTGGTGTAACTTATAATGTATGTTTTGAAGAAGGAAAGTTTAGTGTAGTATTTTTCATTTCATCAAATTAATTATTGTATTATTCATTTATTACTAGAATTGAGCACCTGAAATCCTAGTATATTGTCATTTGTATTCATAAAGATTAAGTTTATATTAGTCAACAGAATTAAATAATTGTAAATAGAACTAAATAAAAAAAGAATCGAGAAGAAATTTTGAAATAAGTTTAATCTAGAGATTCAAATTTTTAATAATTTCACTTGTAAGTTAATCTTATGTGAATATTTAAAATTTTATTTTATTTGAATCCTTCTGTAGCTTCATCAGTAAATATTTAAACCTGGATTTAAATTTAATCTTCTAAGAATCAAAAAAAAAAATTCTTATTTCATTGAAAGTGCAAAGTAATTCTGATGCCTTGTTCTATATTATAATTTTGATGTGCTTCAAGTAAACTGAATACTTTTTTCTGTTTTGAATGGGTATTTTTAATTGCATGGGTTATGATTCTTTATAACTTTTTAATAATTATCATTCATTTGGAAACATCTTAAACACTAATCGTAACTTCCTTAACTCTTTTTTTGTTTTTGCTGTATGTTGCAGATCATATTTTTAGAATGAACATTGTATATCTAAAACTCTGAAAAAGATTGCTTGGTATTAAAAGCATATTGCAGTGTATGGTCCTTTCAAATTGATGTTTTGAGTTTTCTCTACCTGAGAGCATATTATTTTCTTTAGAATAAACTATTTATATATTTATGTCATATCTCCTGTATAAAACATGCATAAATTCTAAAGTCTAATTTAAGTTCTGTTTAAAAAATGTTCCATGTATAATAGAATGTATAATTTAATTAAATATTTATGGTAATGCTTTCATAAGGATGAGAGGTGATGCTGGTTTACACTTGATAGTATCAACTTAATGACCAAAAGTTTGCCCATTTCTTACATTTCACTGGCACCTTGACTTTTTTTAAAGTTAATTATAGAGTGCAGGAGCACTCTGTAATTGTTCAGTGGGTTTTTAACTTGCAGTACTGAGTTCAAATTCTTTGAGAGATGTTTCTACCAGGTTGGCTTCCTCTTGAGAGCCAATCTGAAAAGGAATTAGCATGTGATACTATAAAACAAAGGATGGTAAATTCACAATTCACAGATAAATTCATGCAAATTGCAAAGTTTAGAACTCAAAATCTCAGAGTTATATCATTCTAAAAAGAAATAATTATTGAAACTTTCAGTGATAGTGTTTATTTTTTTTTATGATAGACATCTATAAGAGGAAATTTATATCATTTTTGAATTTTCATTTCTTAATGTTGATGATCATCAACCGAGAAATTATACAAAGTGTGTATAATTTTTAATTTGTTTTATAGCACCTGAAAATATGTGATCTTATTTTAAAATATTTTTCAAATATGTGCAATTTTTGTAACCACACACACACACACACACGCACACACACACACACACACACGTTAAGGGTTGATCAACTGACTGCTGTATGCAAAAAAAAAAAAAAAAAAAAATCTTGATTGAAATTTCCTTTTTAGTTGGAGAACGGAAACTAAAACTTAGCGGCAGTACTAACTCTCAAAAGAATAGAAGAGATAATTTCAAGAACTTAAGAATTAATTTCAAACTGTTAAATTATATGCTTATGGTAAGGGAAGTCTGATCTTTGTTTGCAGGCAAGTGACAACTATGTATATATTTCAGTCTACTGAACCTCATCAACATTGTGTAGTGTACTCTAACTTGCTTGTTCAGTTGACAATTTGTTTTTTTTTTACTTATTGAAAAAGAGTTAGGGATAATTTTTGGCCAGTATAATTAGCATATTTAAAAATAAATACACCAAGGGGAATAACTAATTGGGCCAATGGCATGCATTTGGATACAATAAGGAGTGATGTACTGAATGCTGTATGCCAAAAAACAATTCTTCATTGAAATTCCTCACTTAGAGAAAGAAAACAAAAATCTAGCAGCAATTGTTAGCGACTATCAAAGAAAAATGGAGCTACTTTTAAGAAATTAAGAATTATTTTCTCAAAATTAATTTACGCACTTTGTTTGCAGGCATTTTCTTTTCTGTGTATGGCATTCAGTACATCATCCTTTTATTATTTTTTTATCCAAATTCTTGGTATTGGCCCATTTGAGTTATTTCCCTAAATGCAAGTTATTCAAGCCAAAAATTATTTATAACTTTCTTCTATCGTGTAAAAAACTTTGTCAACTGATCAAGCAGGTTTCAGTAGACTATACTATGCTGTTTAGGTCTAATGGACTGAACCATGTCTATTGTTGTCCCTTGTCTACAAACAAAAATCAGACTTTTCTTCCCAAAAGCATGTAAATTACCTTTGAGAGTTTAATTCCTAATTTCTTGAAATTTTCTCTGTGAGTTGCTAACAATTACCAGTAGCCTTTTGTCTTCTTTTGCCAACTAAGAGAGAAATTTCAATTAATTAAGAAGTTTTTTGCATACAGCATTCGGTACCTCTTAACTTATCTATCCAAATTCATGCCATTGGGTCATTTGAGTTATTTCTCTTAACTCATCTTATTTTTAATTATGCATAATATATACAGTTATAGGAAAGATAGAAAGGTGGAAATTGATTGATTAAATTATTGAAAGATTGTTTACTTTTAGAAAAGAATACATTTTGAACTATATATTAGCTAAAACATAATTTAAACTCTATTTTTACAATCAACTTTTATCCCAAAAATATCAGCCATTAATTAATATTTCCTTTGAAAATGTGTTTCATTCAATAACTGTTATGATATTTTCTTCAATTATAATTTTTAAAAAGATTATCAAATTATAACAGTTGAAATAATTAATTTAATGCATTATATTCATTAATTATATCATATATCTTTATTATTCATCATTATTAAAATGTATCTTCCTTTTTGGTATATAGTTTTGAGTATATAGTATCTCCAAAATAGACATAACTTTTTTTATCAGAAAATATTGATTTCTCATGAAGTTACATAAATATATTAAATGTGTCACATATTCTTGAATTGATTTCATGTAATTCAATCCCTTACCCTTATAACTCAGTGGATTGTTGGAACACCATCAAAGACCATAGTATGATTGCAAAACTGCAAGCAAATGAAATATTTGTTGATTATACAGTGCTTATGCAGCTAAGAGGAACTTTTGCATCAAGTATGGGACCTATTGACAGCTAGGTGGGTGAGACAGCAAGAATTAAGTGAATAACTGAAAATACACTTGCATCAAGTTTATATGGCTTCTTAACCAATACTTCATTATGATCAAACAAAAATTGCTAATTTATTAGATTTATAAAATCTTCTAGAATCATTCAAGATTAAAAAATAAAAACATCAATTAGTCTATGGATGAGAAGCAGTTCTTTTTAGGTGTTCCAAAATTTGGCTGAAGTTAATATGACTGATAGTCACCCGAAGTAGAGAAAAACAGATAAGAAGAAAGCTCAAGAAGGTAGCAGATCTCAGGAAGAAGAAAAGAGGTTGTGGGGGGAGATTTGTATTGGTAATGATTAGTGGGTTTTATTTTTATTCAGCATGTTAGGCATTGCTTCATTTTTGTTGAATAGATAATTCTGTTTTTTTTTTGTTTTTGTTAAAGGACAAAAAAACAAACAAAAATAAAAATGAATACATTAATTTAGGCATTAATGTCACTGGTAAATTAGTGTGAATTTTTCTGAGAGAGGTCTAAAGGAATTATTTGTCTTCAGCTTTTTTAAATACTAGGATTTCTTTTGACTAGATGCAGTGATCTTTCTCTATGAGGAGGAGTATGTGATACTTATTTTATTGACTTCAGATGCATAATTAAATAATTCAATATTAACCATATTATTTAAAAGCATTAAACATTGTTGTACAATATATTTGTTTCATATTATTTAAAATTACAAAACCCTTGAAATTGATCCTCAGCATTTGTTTTACCAAATAATGAGGTTGAAAATGAATTAGCTGAGATTTGCAATTATATTGATTATCAAGTAAATTTGTTTGAAATGGTGTGAAAGTATTTTTTTACTTTTGTTTTTTTCATCTTATCTATTATATCTTCAATATTTTAACATTCTTAGAAAGGTTGGAATTTTTAGAAAAACAAGAAAATATGATACCAAATAGTAACATTAGTTACTCATTTGCATTATCTAACTAATGGTGCTGCCCCAGTATGGCCACAGCCAAAGCGCTGGAACTAGTAAAATAGTATGTTTTCTTTTTTATTATCATTTATAACCTAGATTTAGATTTATAATTCGACAAAAGGAATTTAAAAAAATAAAACTCCGAATTTCAAAAGAATTTTATTAATTTTCATGTTTGTTTCTAACCTATATCTTCTTGTTTGCACTTAAAGAAAGAATATTTTTCTATGAAACATTATTTGTTCTGCATATAAAATTTAGTTATTTACTTATTTTAAGGAAAACTTTATTGCTCAATATCATATTTTAATATAGCATATATTTTCTTTTAGATGGTTAAGAACTATATATTAAGTGAATCCTTTGCCAGATTTTCATTTTAACAGTTTTCTAAATACAACAGCTCATGAGTTGGATGCATACTCTTCTAATTTGATTGATGATAATGTAAAATAAAAATATGAAAGAAGTATCACAACATGAATATTGCAATAATTTCTTCTTTTTTTACATCACATTAAAAAACAATAATATTCTGAGTGAGTTACTTCAGAAGAATGAATGTGCATATTATTTATCAATTAATTATACCTATCATATTAACAAATGAAACATTGACAAGAACTTACTTTAGTGAGGATTTTATAACATTGTCAACTAACATTGAGTAGCTGTTTCTTATTGAAATATTAAATGATGATAATGATAATAATGTTCAATTACCTTATCTGAAGTTTCTCATTTAATTATTCCTTGTTTCTATTATAAAGGATTTCATTAATACCAATTAATTCAGTATTGCCAGAAGCAAAATTTGAAGACTAAAAAAAAGCAGATTATACTCCTTCATCTTTCAAATTCAATAATAAAATTATTTATTTCTATTCTAGGTAGTGATCGATACATTTATGACTATGACCATACCTAAAGGTTTTTCATTTTTATTTTTCAGATATCATTATTCTAATTGACTTGCAGATTAGATTTAATTTTTGCCAATTTAAAAATATTGTTTACATTCTTTTATTATTTAATATATTACTATTGAATTTATTTTCTATGAGTTGAACATGAGCATAACTAACCATTTTGAGAAGAAAATTATTGATATTCATTCCATTTAATATTTTGCTTATAAAAATAAACTACTGTGCTTTTGTGCGTGTGTTTTTGTCTATATGTATGTGTGTATATATATATATATATATTATACAAGCATGTGCATACATCCTCATTATTATTGATTTAACCTCTATCTTACTACTCTGGCATAGATTGAATGTATGTGCTATAAAATTACTCTCTATAATCTTGCTCTTGTATCATCTACAGACAAAACTTGTCAGGCCATATCTTACTGCTTTATTATAAGTCTTTCTTGGTTTACACTCCATTCTAAAGCTACTGCAGTTTTCCTCCAAGCATGATGTATTATCCATTTTTCTTTTATGTACATACCAATGCAGTTATTATTGTTATTTTTCAGTTTTGGTCTTCCCTGCTCTTTCATTCTCTCAGTTAAACTTTTTCGTAATAAAGGTTACGCTTCTACTGGAAGATACTGCTCTCGTTATCAGACATGAGAAGATTTATTGTAATAAATATAGGAAACAGTACTCATTAAAATTTGTTGAATTTGTAAAGCAGAGTGTGTGTTTGTACACACACACACACACACACACGCATACATATATATATATATATATATATATACATATATATATATA
>JAOPJM010001463.1:22928851-22939245 GCA_027124095.1 Muusoctopus leioderma | reverse complement strand
ATAATATATATATATATATATATATATATATATATATATTAAATGTATTATATGTATCTATATATTTAATATATGTATTCATTTTATTTTATGTAGGTGTGAAAAAATGAATAATGCCTGTGAAAATTGCACTAAACTCTGTGCTTGGCAACCTCCCATTCAAAAAGATGATTGTAAAGTAATTGGGGATGAAGCTGACAATGGCTGGTCCCCTCGTCTCAGGGTTTGCTATACCTGTTGTTTACATACAAAGTGTTCATCTATATGTGACCGGTATTACAGCAGCCCCTGCCGACCTAAGATGCAAGTATTTTTCATATGTTCATTGATCTGAAAATATGAATTTATTCTTCTGTATACTAAAAGCTATATATGTTTTTGGTCTTTATGGAAAAAAAAAAAAGTTTAGGACACCATTGTTTCTGAAAATCAGATTAAAATGTAGAATTATGAGATTTGTAAAGATAAAATGAAAGCAAACATAGCTTTCAATTTTTCCTTCTTTCAATAGTGAAAAAAAACTGTTATCTCTATAAGATAATAAGCAATTTATAAACAAATGTTGCTTTTGAATGATTTCTTGTAACATAAGTTAGAAAGACTCATGATGTTAACTACTAAATATTTTTGAATTCTCAAGTAAAATTTTTATTTAAATGTATTGCTATAGCATTCATGTTATATATTTATACACCAGGTGATGTACATGCTGCAATGAAAAATTCTACTGGTTACAATTATTTCAGTCACTTATTTCTAAATCAATAAAATCAATTTCTAAATTTAGAGAAGGAAAATAATTTATTTATCTGTTACATTTACAATACAATCAACAAGTATTTGTATTGTAGTTTACAGATAGCTTTGTCTTCAGCAAAATGATTATTTTAAGTAATGGAGAGCTTATATTTGATTGTAGAAATTATTTCTGTTTTTAACTAGCTTGGGGGTAAATTAAAATTTTCCTCTTGATTAATGAAATGTACATTTAGATACATTAATAGGTTGCAATAAAAGGCTTAAAAGGGTGAAAAAGTATTTAGAAGTACTTGAGCCCTAAATTATCTAGAGTTTATCAATAAAGGACATGTTAAATGTTAACTTTACTTGAAATCATTTGCACACATAAATTGATAATCTATTTTATTTTCTGAACTTTGCTATTTAGGTCATTAGATTATATATTTGTATTTAAGTGGTAATGACATTGCCAAATACCATAAATGTTACATTTTGTGTAATGTTTAATAAACAGAAACTATGTTACATAAATGGAACTTACTATAATTACTGACAAACAAGCCCTGCTTTGTGCTTTGTATTTTCACTTTAGGCAAAATATTACCTTCATCAATAAATCTTTAAATATATGTAATGGATGATTATTTAGCATATCTAAGTGCATTCATCCATAAAATGCTTTCTTCTACTATTAATATCAACATTTTGAATATATCCATATTCTTTTTAGTATGGATAAAAGAATTTTTAAAAAATTTAATATATGGTGATAGTGAGTCCTATAACATACTATGTTATAAAGGCATCACTGGAAACTTTGTCTTGTAATTATCTAGAGCAGGTCATCTTGGTATACCTTTCACTCTACAACCTATAGGAGGATGTGCAAGCTGAAAAATATACTTGCCATTTACAAAGTGCTTCCAATGTTTACAGCTTCAATCTGTACCCACCATGTCATACCTACTTCTTAAGTAGGTGAACTTGGCTGTTGGGATTTAAATATCTTGTATTTTGATACTGTGCAATGGTGGTAATAAATTACTGACTTCTGGCAATTTGGATAGTAGCCTAATGCTCTATTGATGTAATTAAAAAATTAAATGAGCTGAGGGCAACAACTTAAGTTGGCCAATGGCATAAATTTGGCTAAATAAGTTAAGGGGTAATGTATTGAATGCCATATGCAAAAAATTCCTAATTAATTGAAATTTCCCTCTTTGTTGGAGAAAGAAAACAAATACCTAGCAACAATTTTTTTTAGCAGCTCTCAAAGAAAAGGGGAGATCTCTCAAGTTAATTTACATGGTTGGGAGAAGGAAAGTCTGATCTTTGTTTGCACTCAAATATGTGTATATATATATTTTTCACTTAAGTCTCTTTCCCTCTTCAGTAATGATATGGCTTCCAGAGGTCCTAACATACTGAGGGTCTGTTTTTCTCACTGTTGAAAACTTTGATGAGAGCTAAATTGCTAACTTGACATCAGCCCATCTATCTGCCTCATTCTTTTCTCGGCACTTTAAGTGGAACTTTCATTTCAGATTTCCCCTTTGCATTATATCTTGAGCTCTCTCATCCCTCGTGTGCTTCAGAGCTCAATTATATCTCCCACATCCTCCATTATGTATAACAAAGCATGTTACATCTAACCAGATATACTTCTAAACAGATGTTAATAGTCTTCATTTCTCTTTAAAACCATTTTGCACACAGGTGTCATCCACATGCAACTTAAATGTTTACTTCTCAGACATTTACTAGTTCTCTGAACAGACATTTCAAAAATATCCTGCTATGAGACATGCCAATCATTTAACAGAACCAAGGCATGGTTGCAACACATATCAATGAAACATATAGCACTAAGTCCTCTATAATCATAAATAACACACTACTAAAACCCTCACAGTCTCTACAAAGGCTCAAAGTCTCTGATCTTTCACAGCAACCATTTATCTACAACAAAGCCAAATGTCTATAGCTTTCTCTTCAATGCCAGAAACTATTTCGTCCTCAAAATGATCAACATTAATTCATTTCATTATGATCATTTATAATTAGTTATGCAAATTATTGATGATGTGATTTGGGCTTATTCATCTACTCTGTAAAGTAAATTACAAAGAAGAAGAATTGAATGATTCCTTACAATAGTTGACATCAATTAGTTATATATATAGTGATTCCTATTTGAAAGTTTTGTAAAAGGGATATTTGGAAATTAAAAAATATATATATATTTGGAAGCTATTAAATAATATTAGCATGTATTATTTCATTGTGAATTTCATTATTTTAATAAGAAAGACTTTTTTAATCTAGGTTTCTTTAGTTTATTAAATTTTGCTTTACTTTCAGATGCCTAAAAGGTAGTGTTCTTGAATTTATTTTAAAACCTATGTTTACTGAAACTATGTATTGTCATGTACACCCAACTGCTCAGAGGACGCTTCTGGAAGTGGACTTTGCCATTATGTATGATGAAAGACTTTTATACAAAGAAACTTTCCAGATTGGAGCAAAACCAGAGTGGCTTAGAGATGGTTCAATGAACAATATTGTGTATGTTTATTTTTAATTATTTTGATATTTGAGGATTATTAAAATTATTTAAATGAATGTAAATAATTCTATAAACAATTTAATTTTTATCTGGATTATGTTTCTCATGATTTAATCAACAAATTGCTAGTGGAACATTGTCAGATGTCTTAATGGTGAAGTTATGTGTCTCAAGAATCGACAGTGATAGTTTATGGAACCTCATATGAACAAGATGTCATCATGGTTCTAGTATGTGTTGCCTATATATGATTAGTGGCATAGTGTAAACAAATTATTTTTCTTTCTGACAACATCCATATTTTGCAGTCATTGTCCTAGAAACATTTCTCATTGTGCATCAAACAAATGTCATAGCAAACTTCACCTGTATTTCAAAAGCTAATTGTTACATTTTTTTATTTAACCCTTTCATTACCATATTTCTAATGAAATACAATGCTTATGATTTTCAATTAATTTCGAAAATAACCAAGAATTTTGAGGGATTGTTTCTTGCTATTAAGTTGGTGTTTCAGACATAACATAACAAAAAGTTCTTAAAAAAAATTATAATGGAAGGTTTAAATTTAAATATGAACACTTTAAAACAAATGGGTTTTTTTAAATCATAGAATCAGGGGCGGTTTTGGGCGGTTTGGTATCAAAAGGGTTAAAAGAAATTTGTTCCTGAAATATAATTGTATAAGATAGATGGTATTTTTTCATGTCTATATTTATATTTTGAATATATTTTTCAGATATAAATTTCTTCAGATAGATATCAGTTCTGGCCTTGAGAGAATGCCTGATATAGTTGCCATGGACCAGACAACAAAAAGCCTCAAGTCTGGATTGCATCGTAAATCTGGCCATAATTTGGCTGGTTCTGTGGTACAAGGTGATAAATTATTTATCCATCCACAAGAAGTGTTTGGGGTTAGCCTGCAGAACTGGGGTAATTATTTTTATTGTGCTATGTTTTGCTTATTATTGTTAATATGTACAAATAACATTTAATAATGCGAACAGTGTTTTGGGGGAAATTATTGTTAACATTTATCTAAATATATCTAATTTTGTAATCAACTATGATTGTAAAAGCTTAACATTCACTCACACTGTTATTGTTGCTTTTCTTTAATAACCTCAGTTCTTCAATCACAGAAGTAGCTATCTGAATGCTTGAGGATAATCAAGATTCAACATCCAAGATATTCTATGCTTCAATTTGTAGTGAGGTACTGCTTATCAGTTGGTGTATTTTAAATACATTTTGTGGTTAACTATGTATGATTGTTGTTATTATTGTGTCAGTTCCGATTAAGCAGACCTATAGCACATAGATAGTCAGATGAGCAATTAGCTACAACACATAGAATTGTGTGGAGTGCAGTGTTGCAGTCTTGACATGTACTCTCTCTACTGTCCAGTTTATTTCTGTATGCCAGTTTATTTCTGTATGCTCTGTTGTCATGGCTCTGGTGGTCATGACAACCGAAGTGGGCATGGTGGACTCAGTCAGAGTTTAACAATTGCTCTTCTTCTGCACATTAGTGTTGTGCATCCCAGCCCAGTGCCTGGGGCTAAGGAGGCTATTGATACTGCATCTGTTTATGAGTGTATGGGATTTTTTATGTTTATCTGGGCTGGCTGAGAGAGATAGTGTTTTCCGGATGGTGCTGTAGTAATGTTCTGGCGGGTATGTAAATGTGTTTGTGGGCAATTTTGGATGTAATGAAAGGAACTGTGAAGGCAATAAACTGTATCACTCACATATCCAAGTGGCTTTTCATTTTTAGTATATTTGTGTTGTTGTGCAGGTGCTCTATGGATGTAGTCTGTCCGCAACCTGTAATAATGCAAAGTGCACTGATTTGTGGCCTTTGTAGTTTTGTGTGGAGAGATTGAATATAGGTTAAAAAGAGCAGCTGAGAAGATGGATCCTTGTGGTACTCCATTTAGGAAATTGCAAAATCTTGATGTGTTGTTTTTGTACATTACATAGGCTCGTTGACTTGGGCGATAGTTTGCTATACAACATTTTGTGTTGTTTTTTAATGAGGTGTTGAGTATTTTGTGTATTAGTGTTGGAGTTGAAAGCTTTGTTGATGTCAATAGTTGTTGTAATATTGCACGATGTTTTCCTTATTTGTTTTTGTTTTTTTTATCTGTTAAAGCTGAACTGTATCCTCTGCATAGGATTCATGAGTAGTGTGGTGGTTGAGTACAGTGGTCTGAATCTGAGTTTTGATTTGGAGAGGGGAATGTGTGGGCTAGTGATATGGAGGCTTAGTCTTTCTAAGATGGTTTTTTTTTTGGGGGGGGGGTATCTACATTGAAGTGTGATAGGTCTGTGTGATGCTACTTCAGTTAAATTGTTGTTGGGTTTGACTGATTATTTTAACCAGTTTCTGGGTTCTGAAGAATGATAGTATGAGTAGTTGTGAAATGGTGTTTTAGGATTGTTCTGGGGCAATATAGTTCTTGGTGTTTTGAGGTGATTTTGCATGTAGTGGCAGGGATTCTGAAGGTTAGTGTTTGCTGTGGCTACAGACTTTGCCCCTTGCATGTTCTGGTAGTTTTCCATTTTTATAAATTTCCTTTAATTGTGTAGGTGATGTGTATGCAACATGTGATGATGCAAGTGTAATGTTTTATGTTCTGTGTAATTCATTGAGGAGAGATTGGAGACCAGGCAGAGCTGGTATAATGCTTGATGGATCTAATATATTGTTTGTACACCACTCTGAGCTAAATGTGATACCTCTGATATCCAACAAAGGAGCCTGTATGCAGTTACTCGACTTGCTAGTAATAGTAGCTAAATCTGCTAATTTTAGCCTACGGTCTTAAAAATAATTGTTTCTAATTTAGGCACAAGGCCAACAATCCCAGTACTTAACTGGTACTTTATTTTATCGACCTCGGAAGGATGAAAGGCAAAGTTGACCTCGGCGGGATTTGAGCTCAGAGCGCAGTGAGACAGAAAGAATACCGCAAGGTATTTTGTCCGACACGCTAACGACTCTGCGTAGTCCTGCATATAACATTCCAGAAAAAAGATGTGATTGCCTTGGCTGGAATGTCAGTCAAATGATGAATATTTGACATACAGAAACTTTATGGTTGACAGACATTGTGATGGCTGTAGTATAAACGAGTAAAATATACTTAGTTAATGCATGACAAACTTCCTGCTCAGATTTAATTAGTTTTGATGCAGTAGGTTTTACTGAGGATAGTTGGTAACTGATTATACAATTTGAGCCTTCAGAAACAATTTACACTAGAGCTATTTTGGTGTGTATGTCTCATTTTTTTAGATCAGATGAGACAGTTAGTGATTTTAGGTGAGTCCTGTATTGGAATGTTGCTGATCATTTATGATAGATCAGACATTTAGTCAGAGGAGTTGTGTGGTATTGAGCCGACTTCTCCCATTAACTATGCTTCTTATATTTTTGTTTGAAGTCAATGTGTATAGGAAAATACGGCAAGAAAGGGAACTTCATGTTCATTTAACTTATTCTATGTACCAGCCAGGTCTTTCCACAACAATCTAACAGTTTAAAGTCTTTAATCTAAAGTTAGCTTACTGACAATAAAAACACGATGGCTGATGGAATGATCAACTCAAAGCAACCTGCCAGATAACATAACTGTCAATCTGAGAGAGTGGAGTGTTGTTTCACCTTGTTAACATAATTGCTACTACAATGCGACAAATTTAATTACTCTTTATGCATAGAATTTGGATTATAAATATTAGCAATTATTTGGATGTAGAAATGTTTCTGTTGCATGTAAAAAAAAAAATACATATTCATTATAACAATTAATATTATATTTATTTATTTATTTCAGCTTTGCAGAATTGTAGTCACGACATCCTGGAGAAGTTGATGATGGTATCCGAGAAGGATGAACCATATATTGAAATGACAGATGTTCTAACATCCCATATCAGGGATAACACATATATGATTGTAAATAACAGTGTCACTCCTAAGGCTATATTCCGTGTTCCACGTACGATGTCTTTGCTGCAGTGGGTTGCTTCTTACGGAAGAATTAAACATGATTCCCTAATTGGTTCCATTCAGCATTCCTCTTCAAGATGGGTGGTCATGCTTGAGGGAAATCTTGAAGCTTGCCCTGGTAAATTTTTCATACAAATGTCTTGCTTGTAAGATCAAAATATCTATTAGACTATGTAGATATTAATAATATGTTTTGAGCATGAATTATATAATGGAGTTTATGTTTGAGAATATTCAAATTAATCTGATTTTTATATATATATATGTATATATAATATATACATATATGTAATATACATGCACATGTACACATATATAATATGCACAAGGCGCAGACATGGCTGTGGGGTTAAGAAGTTTGCTTTGCAACCACTTCGTTTCGGGTTTGATCTCACTGTGTGGAGACTTGGGCAAGTGTCTTCTACTATAGCCTCAGACTGACCAATGCTTTGTGAGTAATATATGTGTGTGCGTGTGTGCATGGGCACGTGTTATAGGGTTAAGTTATTTGAACGGGACCACACTGTTCATCTGTTCATGCCTGGGGGACAGGAGCATCTGAGACGGAAGATGAGGCATTGCTCTTTGTGATGCAGGGGAAATGGTCAGTGATAAGGAAGGGACGTTGGTTGAGTCCAAGGAGGGTAGTAGGGTTGTGGATGTACAGGCATGTGTTACAGCAGGTTTGGGAGCAGGAGAAGATCCAGGTTTGGTATTGCAGGCTGGGTGATGGGCTACAGGCTAAAAGGTCACGCAGGTTAGGGGCCCATTTGAAGGAGGGGAAAGAACGTTCATAGAATATGGCGGAAGTGGTGAGGTCTGAGTGAAGGAAGCAGAGTGTACACAGGATGGACTGTTAAAGAGATAAGGTATTGGGGTGGAAAGTGAGAGGGAAGAGCAAGCGGTCAAGGGTGGAGCAGGTGCTGTTAGATCCAGGCAGACAGTCATGATACAAAGCATGCAATTTGTCTGGTTGCAGGAATAGTTTGATTTCCATGCAGGTCTGAAACTCGTCAGCACAAGGGGTGAGGGGTATGAAGCAGAGACCTCTAGAAAGAAGAGAGCATTCGGCTTCAGAAACAGGTAGGTCAGAAGGTACGGTGACTAAAGTTCTTGGGAAGGATGAGTGGGTAGGCTAGAGTCATAAGGGGGACAGGTTGTGCAGATGCCAGAGGATTGGAAAGTGTGGGGACAGGGAAGTGAGTAGGATTGGAGGAGGGAGTGGAGTTTGAGTGACTTGGTATGCGAGAGGAATTGGAACAAGAGGCAATGTGTATATATGTATATATATATATATATATATATGTAAACCTACAGTAGTAGACATGTAAACACATCATATTTACCTACTTCTCTGTAGATTGAAAAAATGATGAACTGCCTTAATCGATTTTAGACGCTTATTGGGGTCTCATCAGTGGTGTCTACATCAAATGACTAATCCCAGAGAAATATGTAGCTAATCTGTTTATGTACACATCAAATCTAGTAGCTTCAACACACTGTAGATACTAATTTGCATATCATAAGTGTAATCGATATTGTATTTTGGGAGGTCATCTTGCCAATAATGCACTGATTGTAGTCCACTTCTTTATTGTTATTAACTTACTAATCAGTTTGTTAGAAATGTTTACACCACACTACTATGAATTTCTCAACGACTGTTCAACCCCCATTGCGAAGATTACAATAGTGTGGTGGAAAATTTCTTACAAACTGATTAGTAAGTTAAATATGATAAAGAAGTGAACTAAAACCAGTGTGTATATTTCTATTTTATTGGCAAAACGACCCTCTAAAAATACAACAATATGGATATATGTATATATATATAATGAAGTTTCAGATTTTATATATTATACTTAAATATATTTTTTTATTCCTTTTACAGGATTCTTTTCTGTGAATCTCACTGACACAACATATTATGACCAGCCATTGTTCCAATATGATTTACTAGTGGAATGTCCACCCACATTCCAGTTGACTTTTAGTATACCAACTTCAGATGCAGCAAATGTGGAAAAAGCATTCACTGCTTCCATCAGGGATGCAAATGTCACATATCATCTTACTATTCACAGGCCTCCCCAAGATCCACCTGAGAAACAACCAATGACACTTGAAGAAGAAGCACCAGGTAATCTATTATCTTTTCATTATTGTTTACTTTTTCATATCTTTCCTTTACCAGCACGCCAGAATTTATTTATTTTTCAAATACAATTATAAAAGTAGTCTTTTCAATCTGATCATTTTTTGTAAATTATTTTGATAGATTTCTAAGTTTAAAGTTTGACCTTTGGTTTGTGTAAATATCATTTTATTGTGTAGTTTTACAAAGCTTGCAGTGTTCTCTTTCAGGTCTATTAGGATCTTAATACAGAAGTTGATCCCAATGTATAATAATTCTGCATGATAAACATTATGTAGTGAAAATGATAAATTTGGATATGTTTTTATGACGTGGGGAGATAAAAATCTGGAGATTTTGATCAAAGTCTCACTCCCCACTAAAAATGCCTCCCTTTCACAAAGGGCTTTGTTCAAAATATCAGGATTGTCATCTCCCTAAGTTATATGTATTGAACCAAATTTACAAACTTTACTAAAGCATTTTTCGTGACGCAGACTACCAGTAGTTTCCTCAAACTCTGGTTTTTATAAAATACTATATAGATGTCTTTCACATCCCTCTTAAGAAAAATTTTATCTAAATCATAATAATCTTGGTTCCTGGAAGCAGGACACCAAAAAAAAATGAACAATTTATTGTGCCAGAAGAAAGAAAAGACACCAATTGTATTGGAATCAAGGAATGCTCTTTTATAATCTGATTTTTACAGAAAAGTTACATCAATTTGCAATACATTATCTTACAAAAGAAACAGACTGACTTCTATAAACTCATTACAAAAATGGACTTCCACCTCCCCTACCACAATCATCACTTGCTCCACTACCATCACCACCACTAACTCCTCCTCTACCACAATCATCACTTGCTCCACCACCATCACCACTAACTCCACCTCCCCTACCACAATCATCACTTGCTCCACC
>JAOPJM010001463.1:22854760-22870685 GCA_027124095.1 Muusoctopus leioderma | reverse complement strand
ACGGAGATTTCTTGAGGCAGCATTTTACGGTCGGATGCCCTTCCTGTCACCAACCATACTGATTAAGTATGGAAATCTATCTATCTATCTATCTATCTCTCTATATATATATACAATTTGCAAATACACTTTATCCATATATATACATGTGACCACATGAGAATTAGAAATTAACAGGTTCGTTGTCTTTGAAAATTTTTAATGATCCACAGTAGCAGAAATTATGAATTCAGACTACTCAAAGGTTCGTATATATAATCATTTCAAACAGTCCTAGCTTCATCAAAACCAAAAATCTTTATAAATTTCACGAAGAATTTTCACAGATCCACAGTTAGAAAGATGGGAAAAATTTAAAACTTATTGAGAATGTTTAAAGTTTAATGAATATTAAACTTTGAGAGTATAGAAGAAGAAGAAGAAAAAGAAAAAGAAGAAGAAAAAGAAAAAGAAAAAGAAAAAGAAAAAGAAAAAGAAAAAGAAATTAAATAGGTGGAGAAGAAAATTAATAATAATGATAACAAAAACAACAATAACAATAATAATATGTATTTGTTGTATAAATCTCCTCATAAACATAATAATTTTTTTAGCATCTATTATATACCAAGAAATGTACTTGCATGATTTTACATTCAAATATGTATGATTTTTACATCGAAACATATTTTCATTAGCATATTGCTACAATCTAAATGCTGGCTTCTTATTTATTATTTTTCATTATCTTTTTATTTTATTTTAAACAACCATATACTAACAAATTTAGCTGCATTCTTTATATATGCAGCTATTGACATATGTAATATACATATTTTCGCAAAATTTATATAATCAGAAAAATTTTCCACAGACTTTCAGAAAATCCTATTACATGTTCCCCATAAGAAGAAATCTGCTAATTTAAGATAAACAAAGAAACTGAGCATGTATACTTCTTTATGTATATAATATGTTGCATGTATATTTTATTAACAAATGATTCTGTCTTTGAGAGCAGTATGAAATTTGTCTTTAGAGTACAGCTGGATGCAAAAGATACACCACTTTTGGCTCATTGTATCACACAAACAGCTTTGTACTATTGGGGTGGGTTTTTGCAGAGTGATACAACTTGTTTGGTAGTGTTGTTGTTGTTATTTAACTCCAAGTTGGTGCTGGTAGAACTGACCTGTGATCAAAAGCATTTCAGCTACAATTATCCCATCTTTTTTTTGAGACATAGTGAATTGGCAAAGTTGTTAAATTATCGGATAGAAATATTTGTGCTATTCGTTCTGGCTCACTGTGCTCTGAGTTCAAATCCTGCCATGGTCAACTCTGCATTTTATCCTTTTGGTGTAGATAGATAAAATACCAGTCTAGGGCAGTGGACTGGCAGAATCATTACAACATTGGTATTTGAGGAAGATTTGGTTGCTATTTCTAGCAGGTCAACCAACCATGCAGGGGCTTCCTTTCTGAATGGT
The DNA here is from genome assembly GCA_027124095.1 of Muusoctopus leioderma. Lineage (NCBI taxonomy): Eukaryota > Metazoa > Mollusca > Cephalopoda > Octopoda > Octopodidae > Muusoctopus > Muusoctopus leioderma. Next base: position 22,869,216 of record JAOPJM010001463.1, on the reverse strand, counting down.
TGTTGCTATTGCTGATGTTGCTATTGCTGATGTGGCTCTATTGTTAATTATACCTTCCACAATAATTCACACAACAAAATCTACTGCATATATGAAAACATACTTAGTCTTTCTGTGAAGATGGCTCTGTGTTAAAAATCACTGTTTTAACTAAGTATGTTTATATATACTTAATAGACTACATTATATACTGTGTGGTTAGACATAATTAATTCGGTGGGTGAAAGCATATTTAATACTTAGATTATTAAAAAGTCAAAGTCAGAAGAGATATGCAAGTAATATTAATTGATGACCAATATTACATTTTCCTTGACAAGCAAGTATGTGAGTCAACTCTTTGATATATTTCATTCTGTTGTAGCTATTCAGCAATATTGTAACCTCAATGTAACTGGCCAAAGTATTAGTGATTGAATCACTAAATAAACACACAGAAATGTATATTTGCTAGTGTAGAATAAGAGAATTAACAAAAAAGACTTCTGGTCAATGATCGACAACATCGGGAGTTTTTCTGTACATAACAGGATGTTGATAAGTTATCTAAGCCTAATTCAGAGAGTACCTTGGGCAAGAGTCTTCTACCATAGCATTGAGTAAACCAATAACTTGTGAGTGGAATTTGGTAGATGGAAACTGTGCAGAAGCCTGTCATATATATATATATATATATATATACAAGGAATTTATACATACAAGTTCGCAGTGGCATATAACCATCCACCAAAAGCATGTTTGTGGGCGCTATTTAACACTCAACAGAAATATCATAGAGATAAATATTCTGGAGTGGCGAAATTTATTCATTTTAAATAGCAGGGTGTCAAGACATAGATCGGGCAGGTCATATCACGAACACAAACTAAATGAATATATATATCAGAGGCATTTATATATTCTGGATGTGCTAAGTGAGTGCAGCACACCCACCAAAGATGGTATATTATCTTTATAATAATTATAATAATTCTGTTCTTAGAGTATCATGATATAATCTGGTCATAATTTGTTTTCAAATCTAGTAATACACTCTCTGAAACAAACATTTAGTCAAGCTGGAGTCATATTATATATGGAAATAAACTAAAATTTGTATGTTTATATTTATGCCAGCGTAGTAGGTTCAGCACGATAGTACTCCACCACGGATATGTATGTATGTATGTATGTATGTATGTGTGTATGTATGTATGTGTGTATGTGTGTATGTATGTATGTATGTATGTATGTATGTATGTGTATGTATGTATATATGTATGTGTGTGTGTATGTATGTATGTATGTATGTATGTATGTGTGTGTGTGTTTATGTATGTATGTGTGTGTATGTATGTATGTATGTATATATGTGTGTATGTATGTATGTATGTATGTATATGTGTATGTATGTATATATGTATGTATGTATGTATGTATATGTGTATGTGTATGTATGTATGTATGTATGTGTGTGTGTGTATGTATGTATGTATGTATATGTGTATGTATGTATATATGTATGTATGTATATATGTATATGTGTATGTATGTATATATGTATGTGTGTGTGTGTGTGTATGTATGTATGTATGTATGTATGTATGTATGTGTGAATGTATGTATGTATGAGCCAACGTGGGAGACATCAACATGGTAGCTACTCGTGATAGAAATAGCAGCCAAATCTCCCTCAAATCCCACCCTAAGGTCTTAGAAAAGGACACGTGGGATAATGTAGTCCTGGGTTCCCTGCAGATAGGAAAACCAACAGGATGGCCATGGCTGGACTGCCTCTGATTATAGGGGCCTGCTCGGTCACAGCTGACCTGGGGCTAAACAACCAACCAGTAACACGGCGACGACGACAACAACAATGACCACCTCCACTACTACTACTACTACTACTACTACCAGTGATACCACCACCTCCAGCCATGACCACCCCCAGCAAGTTAAAATTTGTGTAACTGTCTTAAGTGAATTAATGATCCCATATATTCATTATAATACTATTCTCTACACTCGCCTTTCTGCTCCTTAGCAAATTTATTGCTTGTATATGAAACCTTACGTAGTATATTGCTTCACTCCTAAACTTTCATTCTATATATAATTTGCAAGCAATTATTAAATATGATTCCTGCGAGGATACGTTAACGCAATAACTTCAACAATGCTTTCTATATTCCCGCCGTTTTTTTTATCAACAAATATAAGGAAATTCTGAAACTAGCTGATGATTTAGTAATTTTTTAAAACATAGTCGCAGAGAAAAAGGATGAACTATTCTGCTATCATGAACAAGGTAAAAAAAACCTTCAGTCAAAGTAGGTTATCCTAGATTCATGAAAACATAAAATATCGTCTAACATTAACAAATATCGGCATTAGAACCGATGTACAGTCAAAATACATCTAAACGTATTATAAGCTTAAAACCTATTGAGTATTATAAGCTTGTACATTACTGTTAAAACACAAAATTGACAGCTGGATACGTGAGTTGAAAATCAATCATTGAAACCTCGTAATTCTGAAATCAGGAGACTAATCGCAAATAACTTTTTAATATTCAGAAACTGTATGAATAATACAATATAAGAAGCTTATCATTTTTATTTGCACGATATTCTAAATTAAGATTTTATTTACACTTACAAATGATAGATAAGCATAATTATAAATGATGCTTCTATAAACCTGTTTAGAGTTTCTCTATTTGTAAGAAAAACAATACATATGCGTTTTGATCATTATATAGTTTTAGATGTTTATAATAAAGAAGGATAGCTGCTAACTTCTATTCAATCGCCAATCCATCACTAATCCACGGTGTCGGCTGTTTAGGAATTTCGGCCTCTTCTTCATCTACTATCACCTGTCCCCTGCTGGAATATCCGGAACCTCTGAATGTTGGAATAGTTGCATGTGGGTGTAATTAGAAATATATGGTGTTGCTTGAGTGTTGAATATAAAAGTTATTTTTGCTGTTGTTGTTGTTATTGTTGTTGTTGTTGTTGTTGTTGTTGTTGTTGTTGTTTAGTCCAGAACAACCCTGATCGAGCAGTATCCCAGCCGTGACTATCCATTCTTTTAGGGTTATCCCAGCCGTGACTATCCCTTCTTTTAGGGTTATCTAAGATTACAATATCTAATATATCTTTCCCTTTCTTAGATGGTAAGATGTGATTTGACAGAGATTTGTTTGCTATTTCTTGCAAGCCGAGTGACCGCGTAGAGGCTCCCTCATTGGCTCGTAGTCATTTTTTGCTATTGATATTCATAATCAGTGACAAGGGAACTAATTCCTATAAAATTATTTGAAATTTTTTATAAAATACAGAAAACGCAGAATAGGAGTGGATCTGGTCTTTAAGTCAACTAGTGAAAGTAACGGGCATGTTTCACTTTTATTCGACCCCCTTCTATTGCTATTTACTCTATTGATCAATCTTAGCCTTGCCAACTCAGAAAAATATGCTTTGCTGAGGAGGTCGAATAAAACTTAAACGTGCCCATTGCTTTCACAAGTTGACTTAAAGACCAGATCCACACTTATTCTGTGTTTTCCATATATTATAAAAAGTTCAAATAATTTTATAGGAATTAACTGCCTTGATTGTTGTTTTTTTTATTTTACCCACCTCTAGAGTGATCATGTCTACTATTTTCATGAATAATCCCAGTTAAGTGAAGTTTTTCAACTCTCTATATAATATACTACTTATATGAGATCCTACCGCGCCTTTATATAGTTTGAGATAGATTATGTATACACAGAAAGAACGAGGAGCTTGATGTGGGTAAGAACTAACATTGTAGCGCACTGACTAAAGTTAAGGACTACATTGTCAAATATGTCCTTCTTCTTTAAAGACAGTATAGTGTCCTTTGAGGGATATTTGGCTGCTATTTCTAGCACATCGAGTGACCACGTAGAGACATGGGGACTAATGGTGCAATAAGTGAATATGATATTTCCGTATATGAGATTTATGAATAATTTAGTGCACCTACAAAATGGCTATTTCGGCTAATAAGGAGAAATATTGAAAATTATTTAACGGCTATCTTTTATATCGATATTGCAAAAATAGAACATAAATAAACATTAGATTAAATTAAATTAGACATTTTACAAACACAAACCCAAGGAGGAAAGAATGTGTCCAGTATTGCCCACGGGAATCCAACCACGCGTCTGTCGTTTACCAGTATGTTTTCCTTCTTTGATTTATGTTTGAAAAGTGTCTAGTTTAATTTGAATTTAATGTCTATTTATGATCGTAAATCTTAACCACTTACTTAGTCATCTGCTACTAAAAATAAGACAGTTAACCGTTTGTATTTTAACGGAAGATTTTGAGTTATATTCATACATTTTCAAAAGTAATTTATTTAGTGTTGATAAAGGTACATTTATATTATGAGTGTTATTGGTTGTTTCTACTGCATAGTTTAATTTTACGCGAGGACTAGTGATTCCGTCACGTTAGAGTAATTTACGATGTTGGCGTAGAACCTAAACGTTAGTTCACTTTATGCAATATTGTTTGTACAAGGACAACAATTCTATTTGTATTACTATGGAATAAATATTTGGATAATTTTTGTTTGATTTTCTGAATAATAGCATTATTTTGCAAAATTTCACGTCTCGTTTACTTTGTGTGTCTGCACAAAGCATACACTCTGGAGGTAAACTTTTATTTGGCTGTTCTGATGAAAACAAATATGATAATCACGTTTGTAAAAGTGTGAGGGTGCAAATTTAAAAACAATTAGCTTGATCAATTTATAATTTTTGTTTTTTTCTGCTATTTAGTTTTGAAGCTGGTATTAATTAAACAACTATTTTTGTAAGGAATCACTCAGGTTTCATTATAAATTGAAATTTGATTCCAGTTTGAAATTTTATTATGAGCTTCATTTAAAAAAATTAAATTGTGTGTTAATATATTCAGATATTTAGCAATTTAAATATTTCGTATATTTAATATTGTTTCTGGAGATATGATTTTTGAAATGGCTGTGAGGTAATTTCATAATCACTTTTATAATAAAAGTGTTTAGTTTTCTATTACTACCTCATTCATTGTTTTCTAGCCTAAGAAATTTTAAGACATAGAATTTTGATGTAGTTTTCTTGGCTATCAAATAATGATCAAAGCTAAAAACAATTTAGCTTGGCTCGCACTTATGAAAATATTCCAAAACTGTTAAATATAGGGTACTGATAACCGAACACCACTTACAAAATATACACTTAAAATGAAATATTATGACGTTGTAAAATGTACCCTATCAAGAACTATTATGTTAACCGATGAGTTCATATAGTTCTAATATGTTGTATAACTCACCTATTTGAAGATACACAGTGGAATTAACGAGAATTTAATTGGCTCGCAATACAACGTGCAATTTCTCCAGCGGGTGGGGCTACTTATGATAGATTTATAGCTCATCCGCTTAATGTCAAATAAACCGGTGACAAGCATTGATCCTATGGATCCTTTCAGTTAATTAAACACTAGTTAATTAAATGTTACTGTTTATGGTGTTTGTTCACTCCCTCATATAGAACCATCAAAGAAAGGTTTAAATATATTTTATCACCAATGTCTACTTGAGGCCAGAAGTTGAAAGAAGTTGATCTTTATCTAGGCTGTGTAAGACTTTTCTTCAGCATGGGGGAAATGAATACACCGTTTGATCTTACAATATTGGTTATTTAACCTTTATAATGTATTCTGATTTAGAGTTTCCTGTAGGTTTGAATTTGACAAACCTTATCAGCTTCAGGCATATAAATCTAGTTTTATAGCATATCATCCCAGTTCTATTTTACCCGATTTCGCTTGAAGTTGCACAAGATCAGCAGATGATATTTTGTTCCACAGATTATTTAGATAATTTAAGTAGAAATCACGTTTGTAAAGATATTCATCTCTTCTTCGTAGGTTTTCGTAGGTTGTCTCTAGACCTTTGAGAACCTTAATGGGAGATTTCCCCAAAGTTAATTGACGCCGCTTGTATTTGACAAAAGATGAAATATATACATAGCATCACTCTGCAATCGATATTCATTTTCAAACACGTAAAATGAGTGTATTCATTAATTAGATACAGTGTTACAATAGACGGGAGTAGAAAAGGTATCAGCTAACCAATTCCAACATCAGTGGCGATGAGCTGTTTCTACGCACTTAGCTGCAAATGTAAGTGAGGCTCATCATTGTAAGAATTGGAAATGGGATGGTCATGACTGGAACCTCTTTGATCACAGGTCAGCTCAATCAGGTCTAAACAACAAAAACAAGAACAATAACAACAAAAATAACAACAAAAATAACAATAACAACAACAATAACAAACTACAAAAATGTGAAGAAATCATATAAACTGAAGTAATTTGTGCAAATATTTGAAGTTCTGAAGTTTTAGTATTATCACTAAATTATAATAACGAATAGCATTGCCGACACTAACTTTTATTTAAACTGAAAGCAATAGTCTTCCGGTCTAGTTTCATGACCTCCTTCTTATTAATAACACTTAACTATGTCCTTTGTGCACCATGTTTCTTCTTCACAATATTAAAAGCTCTATTTTTATACATTTTGCTGGTCTACAATTATCCCATATCTATCCTGATAAAGAACAAACCACTTTACAATATAATTTAAAATGCTTTCTGTGCCATTTCTTTTGAATAAAAACAGCTAATCACTTATATTTTCCATATTCATTTTGCCCATTTCTTGCTGAATTTTATAGAATTCAATTAGGTAAGATAAAATACAAGTTCTACCAAATTTTTATTTACTCAGTTGGCATACTCTCAGCGATCAAGATTTCATACTTTCGAAGATAAAGTTATAGCTGAGGGGTAGTGATGAATTATTATAGTTCAGTTGTTAAGGTACATTAAAAATTAACGTTTTAATCTATTTTCTTTTCCCCAAGAGATTGTTTATAACAGCCAACATGAAATGTATCAGCAATGCCAAAACCATTTTTATCAATCGAATGCCACCAGGTGTGTCTTACCTTTTTATACTGAGTTGTGTCGCCTTTATCTTATGTTGTCGTTGCTAAGCAACGAAATATACCAAAACGTTGGACCTTATGATTAGTTTATATTATAATTTAGCATTCATAACTCAAGCACACACACACACACAAGCTAATGCATATGAGTACATATGTATATACTATAGTATTTTTCTATGCATGCTTAGAATGTATGCTTCTTCGTAGTCATAATAATAGATTCCAAAAACAGATTGGATTTTATTTCCACTACTTTTTCTCTTTGTTCTTAAGCGATTAGTCGACTGGAAATCAGAAAACTTCTGGTTCAAAGAATTTTATTCAACTTTTACTCAGCCTCTACAATTATTATTATACATTATACGTGGCTGTATTTCAGACGCCCTTCCTGTTGGTAATTTACTCTGAGCTTTTGCGTATCATATGCAACACATGTCAATTGTTGTTGACTGGAAGGTCGATATCTTGCATGGTGTTACAAAATTGTTTTCTATGTTGTAATATCTATGTTCTATAGATTTTCACGTAATAACACAGAAAATGCCATATGCAAACCGGCTTCAATTATCTCGAACTTCAAATATCTCGAACAAATGGATTCAGCCAAACTAATAACGATGTAATGTACTACAAATATACACAAAAGAAAATGGAAACAGTCACTGTGAGCAATAGCTGACTTGGAACCTCTATGGCTAATTAGATTAAACCATAACTGATAGTCATGAAATAACCAATTCCATGCCAGGTAGATATGATAGATACTAAAACTAAGATCTGAGTTATCAATTTCATATAATAGATCTTCCACAACCATTTTATTTAATTTCATTTATTAGGAAAAAGATACAAGGAAAGGTATGGTTTAGTTATTCTAGTTGATCCGAAAGTATAAATTATGGAAAGTTAAACCATAAACCAATTTGTCCAAAACGACAAATTTAACAAGCCATATTTATAGTAAGCACAACATATCTCGCCACACTTTGGTCTTGATACTGTAACATTTAACCGCCAATGATTCCACAGCAACGGATGAGAATGATAGATAACTGTACATTAGCTGGCAGTGATATTCTCCATTCCCCGACATAAAACTATGAAATATAACATCCTTCATTCCAGACTTATAAAAATACGTTCGTTAACGATTTCGTGGAAAAGGTGGATCAGGAGCTATTAGTGGTGGATTAGAGGTAGACAATAAAATGCGTAGCAGAATGAATTACTTATTTTTCTGTTATTCAAATAAACATGCAAACTGTTCTCTTACCCAAGAAAACTATTGTAACTGAATTATCCAATAAATTAGAGAGTCGTATCTGGGCACATACTAGTGGAAGACTTGATGATTCACTGTGCTGTAGACATAGTTAAGACAATAAATTCTCTCATTCATTCCACCTAGATATAAGCAGGGGGAAACATTTATAATTTACAATATCTTAATGCGAACATAACATCTTTATTTTATTTTGTGTTAGTCTGTTTTTGACTGAAAATCCTAAACATTATTTAGAGTTAAACACCTTTTAATCTTTACCCGCAAGTAAGCCCAGTTTGCGATTTGTTCAAAGTTATTTGTTGGTGACATTAACTTTGCTAATGATATTGGATTAAACATGAACACTACAATCTCTTCCCAATCTACTAATCATTTCAGGCTTCGTGTCTATGTTAAAACAGTTTCAACCAATAACTATTGAGAGAGGGATTGTTATATTTGTTTATTCTAGTCTTGCGTTCCGGAACTAGAGAGAAAATCACATCTTTGCTTCGTTTATTATTAAATTAGTCAGACATCTAAAACAGGTGCCGGAAAGTGGGATTATTGATGAATTTAACCTGATAGCTCTGTGAAATACAGAGACAACATTTACACTAAAATGTTACTAAAACAGATGCTGCCTGTCTATTCTAAGCTTGTGTGCTTATTTGCTAAAAAGAGAGTAAGACTGAAAGAAGAACATAAAGAAATATGCCGAGAAACAATTGAATCACGTGGACTTAAACTACAAACTGAGGTTCTTAGATCAATCAACTTCTAGAAGATCTCTCTAAAGTTGTATTCAGACTGAGTTTATGTAATTAGTTCATAAGGCTGTTTAATGGAGCCTGTATAACTTTGTAAATAGCTGTCTCTAACATAAATTGAAGATGGTTATAATCGGCTCATCTGATATTCACCATTATCAGGCAGATGATATCACCAACATGGCAACGTATTAGAAAACTAGACAATTTACCGTGTTGTATCCATAAGTAATATACTGGAATCTTACATCCCACTCCCTACCTGAAAGTAGTTGAAGAACAGAATCCGTAATGGCGTCGTTTCCAAACTAACGGAGTATAAAATAATACCAAATGCAAAAGTATCACAATAAATATTCGTTATTCTATCCTCTGACAGTTTCCACTTAGTAAACGAACAATTTAAGCTTTTGATGTTTAGTTTCAATTAAACGTAAAGACAGAAAATCTCGGACCAGATAGTACTTGGAATAATATATCTTTTCATTATAATATAACTTTTCATTGAAATCACACGCAGAAGTATTAAATAGCAACGTGGCTTCTGAAGCCTTACCTTGCTATTGACTATCCGGAAAAGAAAACACAAAAAAGAAATTACCCACCCGCTCTAGAGAATATGGATTCATTCTATATAAGAATATATTTCTAAAACAATGTTGGTATGGACATTCTTCGGTGTTTTGCCTTTTCTTATTTTTCGTTTTGGTACCAGCCATTAGTTGAGTGTCTGTGTCTCCCAAAATGGTGAGCTAGAAGACACACAACTGGAATTTCAATGTAGATTCAAAACTGATCTGTCTCGGTATTACATCAACGACCATAGTCAATTGAATAGAATCCCTCTCTGGTCTTGAAGTCTAAAACAATGCTTTCCTTGTAACCCCTATAAATAACACGCGGGCCTAAGAACTTGATGGTCACAATCCGACCTAATTAGTTCCAATCAACTTCGGTGCAATTAGAATTACACATGCACTAACATACTCTTTTATAAGGATTAAAACGCCAACATTATTTTAGAGCAAGGTTAGAAATATATGTTTATATAGAAATATATGTTTATATAAAAATTACTTAACTTTGAAAAGTTCTTAGATTTATCTGTCAATCATAAAGACGATCTCGTTCCACAAATACCACAAATACCATGATTCTAGCGTCTTTGGTAGGATTGGTAAATTGGTAGGGCAACCTCCGATACCGGGATGATATCGTCATAAAACCAGCAGACAAGGGTGGAACCGTGGTGGTATGGCGCGCCGACCTCTACGGGGTGGAGGTGCACCGACTGCTTCGTAACCTCGCCTTCTATCGCCCCCTACCCTCTAACCCCACACCTCAGTATCAACAGCGTGTGTCCTCCGCCGTCCACTAACTCGTCTCCTCCTCCCTCCCCCACCACCACCTACTTCATCGTCCAGACCATCTATTTCCTCCCCCAAATCTATAAATCCAACAGTGCCCTGCAACTGGCCTACAGAACGGATATCCAAGTACCTCGACCTCATCCTCTCACCCTCAGTTGCTTCCCCCCATTCCACATTCATGACAGCAACCACCCCTTCCGACTCTTCAACTCCGTTTATTTACCTTCCGGTCCTTCCCATCTCCTTTTCACCATGGTTATCAAATCCCTCTATGCCGTTATCCCCCTCAACGACGGTCTTCTGGCACTCCAATACTTCCTCAACCATCGCACCACTCTTGAACCATGTATCCCTCGCTGAACTTGTACTTACCCTGAACTGCTTTCTTTCGCGGGAGAAGTTATCAACAGGTAACTGGGGTGGATATGGGAACAAGAATGGGCTCCAACTACGCCAACCTGTTCGTCGGCTACGTCAAGGCCCAAATCTTCTCACAGTTCACCACCCCACCCACAAGCTATACGGCCGCCACATAGACGACTGTATCAGCGCCACCTTCATCTTCCGCGAACAACTCAACTTTTTCATCTCGTTTCTTAACTTCTTTCACTCCTACCTTGAATTTACCTCTGTCATCTCCGAAACCTCCATTAGCTTTCTTGATATCTCCGTCTCCATTGACTACCTCAACTGCACCCTCACCACCACTGCCTTCTACAAACCTACTGACTCCCACTGCTACAGTGACTTCTTTTCCTCCCACCCACACTAAGCGCACCCCCCCCCCCTACTTCCAATTCCTCGGTCTTCGTCGTCTGTGCAGCCGCGACCTCGACTTGGTGAGTGTGAATCCTGTAGATTGGTCAGCTGTGGCAATTCTCATCGCATAATCTAATGCTATAACGAAAACGTAGGGTGCCAGAGTGTCTCCTTGGAGCACCCCTGCTAGAATTAAAAAAAACCTATGTGTCACCATCTGGCGAGAGTACTTGGGCCATTGTGTCCTTATAGGGAATATTGATGGCATTTACAATTTTCTCTGGAACACCATATGATTTTAGAATTTCCATTAGTTTTTTGCGATGAATCGTATCGAAGGCTTTTCTGAAATCCACAAATGTTAGTATTGCTTTCAGATTTTGATCTGTTACTCCCTCTAACAATCTTCGTAAAGAAAGAAAGAATTTGTGCTGTAGTTGAGCGATATGGTTGAAATCCGTTCTCGTTGTTTCCAAGGATTGGTTCCAAGTGAGGTCTGATTCTTTGCAGAAGCATCTTGTAAATTTTCGCAGAGGTTACTGGTAAACTTATACCTCTGTAATTTCCTGTCATGTCTAGGTCACCCTTTTTCGGAATTGGAACAATGCCACTTTTCCTCCATATGTTTGGTCTGTCACCGTTTAGTGTCTTGTTACAGACATCAAACAAGGGTTCTATGAGGGCACCTGTCTACCAAACCTCAACTGGAATGTTGTCCAATCCAGCAGCTTTGTTGTCTGCAAAAGTCATACAAAGCTTTATTGAATATTGAATCTATCACACGAAGAATAATGACTGATACTTTTAATGGTAATCATCACACAACAGTTATTGCTACACACAGCCCAATAAATAGTGGAGAAGAAGGTGAGGCGGAATAATTCTACTGCGATCTAGCAGAATTGACAAAATACATCCCAAAACATAACCTCATCATGATTGGAGGAGACATGAATGCACAAATTGGACAAGTAGATTCAAAATGGACAGTACCTTCTCGAATTTATATCTGAATGTGAGCTAGTCAATTTGAGTACTCTGTTCACAAAAACGAAGGCAATATTATGGCACTGGATTCTCCGTGGAGACGATAAATTTGGCTTCAGAACATGCACAAATCCACCATATAATAAAGACACAGCAAGATTTGAAGTAAACCTATTAAACATCTTGAAAGGGATCAAATTCCGAAAGGTACGCAACAGCTTCCAAGATAATTTAAACAAGTACTTGACGTCTCTACGCAACTCAGAAAAAGTGCATGCCTCCTCTAATAAAACAAAGAACCTTTACATTATAGACGTTAAAAGAACACCGACTGGAGGCCTTAATAACACCATATCATGGATTAAGAAGTTCGCTTCACAATCACGAGGTCCCGGGTTCGATAGCCACTGCGTGGCTTCTTGGGCAAGTGTCTTTACCATAGCCTCAGGTCGACCCAAGCCTTGTGAGTGAATCTGGGTAGACGTAAACTATGTAGAAGACCGTCGGATGGATTGTACCTGTAATTCAAAGGCCCAGCCTTGTCACACTGTGTCACGCTGATTCTGCCTACTGATTACGTTAGGGGTACACATGTCTGTGGAATACTCAGCCGCTTACATACTAATTCAGTGAGTCGGTAGTTCAGTTGATCGAACAACTGAACACTCATCATCTGTTTCAGATGGAGATCCATTATTATTATATATAATATTATAATATTAGAAAGAATTATTATTATCATCATCACCATCATCATTATTATTATTATTTTATTATTATTATTATTATTATCCCTCCAGGTTTAATAAAATACAGTACCAGTCAAGTACTGAAGTTGTTGGCATTGTGCCTATGTTAGAAACAATTATTATTATTATTATTAAGGTTGTGAATTGGCAGAATCATTAGAAAATCGGACGAAATGCCTTGTGGTATTTGTTCTGGCTCTTTACATTTCCTGTTCAAATCCTGCCGGGGTTAACTTTGCCTTTCATCCTTTTGAGGTCAATAAAATAAAGTCAAATAGTGAGGTTGATATAATTTACTGTTCCCTTCCACTAAAATTTCTTGGCCTTGTGTCTAACTAAAAGATCATTATTATGTGATAACCTTTCTAGCGTTGGTGCCACAATAAAATGCAGCCAGTACACTCTGTAAAGTGGTTGGAAGAGTATCTAGCCATAGAAAACATGCCAAATGAAATGTACGAGTGAGACGTGGGCCACCGACCCATCTAAGAGAGTAGTGATTCCAAATAGGAACTGACTCGGTCTGAAATCCCCCATCCAACCCATGCCAGCATGGAAAGCGGACGTAAAACGATGACGATGATGATGGTGGCAGAAAAAATGCTCCTGACAAACCGATATTATGACATGGTTTTAATCTCCAGCTGAAGCTTGTCCACTTATATTGCTAACATCCTTGGGAAAGGCATGGACATCATGCTTCCAATTTCCCTCCCTAAAGATATAGGACCTTTCCTTTAAGGCAAATGAATGAAGAAATTATCATCCCTTTTCAGTCTCGTGAGTCAAATAGAAATATTTAATATTTGAACTGTATAAAATTAAATTTATACCTGTTACCTTTAATTGTGGCTCAATTTCTTGTTATATCTTGGCAATAGGGTCTTGTGAGTTTCCTGGCTGATTATTTGAACTCTTGATCCGACTGATGCTTTGTGTTCCTGAGAGAACTGTTTGGCTTTGCATGTTTAAATTGAACAGTCACCTGACAACAGTCACCTGACAACAGTCACCTGACAACCTGTTTTATGTTGCTATTATTGTCGCACTTTGTCTGGTGTTTGATTCCCTTGCTGTGCTTTATTTGTCATGTAGTAAACTAGCAAATATGAGGAACTCTGATTATAAAAGCTTTTTACTGTTGTTTTATATATATATATATATATATACATATATATATATGCTAATCATTTACTAATTTTTTTATCTATTTTTTTCACAATGTCATTATATTATTTCTATATTTATTTAAAATAAACGCAGTTATTTTTCCATTCAGGATGCTGAGAAATACAGTATAACCCATCCTTTCAATTTTATTTCTTAATTGGCTTAGTGCGCACAAGCCTACCAATTATTAGTATACTTCTAAACTAGAGTACATGTGACACTATATATATATGTGGTTTTATCTATATGCTGTACACTACACCCCCCACTCCTCATTCCATATCCTACACAGTCCATTGTATATTACATACCCCAATTGTCTCTTCTGTGTTTTACCTATATATATATA
>JAOPJM010001463.1:22822003-22838247 GCA_027124095.1 Muusoctopus leioderma | reverse complement strand
TCTTCTTCTTCTTCTTCTTCTTCTTCTTCTTCTTCTTCTTCTTCTTCTTCTTCTTCTTCTTCTTCTTGGTAAACATCATTATTCTTACTGTTGTTCTTTTGAGCGGGTTGCGCCTCTTCACACAAACATTGTATGTTGCTGTTTTGCTGACCATCGTCCTCGCTGCCACTATAATTGTTTGCTTGAGGAGGGGACACCTTCTTACATGTCTTTGGTGCTTTCTCCTGGGGTTCGTTATCTTTTGGGAGCTTTCTTTTCTTTTCTTTCCTTTTCCACTGCTCTGCTCTCTGGTCGGTCGTCGGACGAAGATGGAGTGGCGTCACTTGCTGCTTCCGCTGCAGTGCGGAGCGCCGAGACTGGGTGTGAGACAACCTATTCATTCAGCATGGTGCCGACCACCTCCACTTCGTGGTGACGTCATCCACATACGCCGACACTGTCCTCCCGGGCTGTCCCAGTTCGAAAGGGATGCCCCTCAATTGTTCCAGCTTCTGCAGCAGTGGATCAAGAGCCACCACGTACAGAAGAGGCGAGAGTGGACACCCCCGATGGACGGAGCACGCGATGCTAAACAGTTCTGAGAGATGGCCGTTTCTCTGACCACCGAGCAGATCCCGCTGTACAGTGCAGTGATCCAAACTCACAAGACGGGCCCAAAACCAGCGGCTTCAGGACGGCTGCCAAGTAACAATGGTCGACCATATCGAAAGCTTTCGACTGATCCAAATTGATCGGGGTCCCACCGATGCCAGCTCTATTCGTAACCCTCTCCATGATGTATCGCATGAGGTGGAGGTTATCATGGATGGGTCTGTTCGGGATCGAGCACGTTTGCGCTTCTCCGACCAAGCCACCGACGACAAGTGCCAACCTCTTCGCTAACACCTTGGCCAAAATCTTAAAATCTGCGTTCAGCAGAGCTATGGGCCGAAAGGTGTCCTCTACGTCACCATTGTCGGCGTCCTTTCTCAGCAGCACTACTACGCCCCGTTTCACAGAACAGGGAATTATCCCGTTCTACTGCCAGTTGTGGTACACGTCTGCTAAGAGGTCGCCAAATAAGTCTGGCATATAAACGTAAAAGTCGTAGGTCAGACCATCCAGACCTGGCGATTTGCCCCTACGACAGCCGCTCATCACCTCCCGTATTTCAGCTGCTGTTATTGGCTTTTTGCAGGACCCCACCTCTCCCACTGAGAGTCGTGGCAGGCCTTGCAGGTAGGCACTGAAGTCTACTGCCGCCCTTTTCTCCGACCTACCATCGATCACCCCGAACAGTTAAGCAAAGTGCTGCTGAAAAGCCTCACACATCTGCCTGGAACCGAAATGCACGCGACCGTCCCGGTCCGTCAAAGACCAAATCGTGACTTTGTTTCCACGCTGCGCCTCTGCCACTCGAACCCATTGGACAGCTTTAGTTCCCTCGTGTCTTGATGCACGATCCCTAGCGCTGACAACGCAGCCTTCATATTTTGCAATGCAAAAATGGTCCAGTGCCATTCTCGCCGCTAGAATGTCGGTGGCGATGCCTTTGCTAATCGCCTCTTCTAGCTAGCTAACTAGCCCCCCTCCAATCTATTCCTTTCTATCGCTAGATCTTTACTAAATGCTACCGATTCTGACCCAATCGCCCTGTTCAGGGCGCCCCACCACCGGTTGTTGACGATTGCGCCCTCAACTGCCACCTAACTAACTCACTGATCAGGTCCCTGTAGTCTTTGCACACCGGTAGAGACGCATTTATCTTCCAGTAACCGGGTCCTTATCTATGGGTCCTATCTAAGTCGACTATGCAATTCACAAATGTGTGGTCTGTGTAGCCGACCAGCTTGAATTGTTGACATCCTACATTATCCCTGTCTGATGACCGAATAACATCTCCTTGTAAATACGATCTGAATGATCAACTGTGGTTGCTCCATGACCAACCTGGCACATCCAGGAAGTCCAGTCTGTACCTGTCGGACAGTTGGAAAAGTCCGAGCAGGTTTTCGAGGCTTTTACATCCCCCTCTCCTATGCACTAGTCCCACACAATCCCATCATGCGTCTAAAATACAATTCCAGTCCCATACTAGTACTAAAGAGCGGGGCGTTTCCAGGAAAACTTCTAGACACCTGAAGAATTCCAGTCATCGTGCCCCGGTCGGGTATAGATGGCCACAATAGTCTGAAGGCACTGCCGTTTACATCCAGGACAACCAACATACCGTCCGGGCCGAGGAAGATCGCTCGTATCTCCAGTTCCAAGCATTTCTGAAACAGCACTGCCACCCCACCGCCTGATCCCGACTGACCGTGAGAGGAGTACACCTCGTAGTCGCCGAAAATGGGCGCGATTGCGTGTGCTCTAGAAATCCTGGTCTCGCTGATAGCTACCATATCTATATATAGGGACCTGAGGTCATTGAGCAAGTGACCTTGCTTCCAAGCAGACCCCAGACCCCGTACATTTATGCTTCCTACTCTTAGCACGGCCATGTTAGTCGGAAAAATAATTGAGAGAGGTCACATATCTTAATCTTGTGGAAGGACAAGTGGTCCAGTCCTCCCGGCAGCTGAGGAGTGTTCCTTAAACGGCTCATCTAAAAGTCTTTTGTCCACTCTGCTTCGGAACCCACCACGTCATTTGGGCATTTTTGTGAGAGTTCCTTGTAGATGGGTTGAGTTGCTTTTATGAGAGTCCATGAGGTGGTAAGCTGCGAAATGGCTTCTCGAAACCCTCTCCACTTCTTGTTATTTCGTTTGTATGTTCTTCCAAGAAACTCGCCAATTCCTCGTTGTTTTTTTTATATAAGACAGTGAAATTAGTGAGGGGTTGTTTTGGTGTGGTTGGTTGTTGAGCGTGTTGTTGCGTTTGTGGTTGCTGTTGCTGTTTCTTTTTCTGTGGATGTTGTTGCATTTGTGTGTTTTCTTGTTGTTGGTGGGGTTGTGAATTTGGTTGGTTTTAATGTAGTGGTGTTGGTGGTATTGGTAGTCTGAGGCAGATGTGGGGAGAGGTATATCTGCACATGTGTGCGCGCTTATGTTTGTGCTTTGCTGGGGAGGAGAGCAGGGATAGGAGACTTTCTGAGGGGTTGGTCCAGTTGTTGTTGTCATGGGGATTCCTGTTTCTATTATTGGTTCTGTTGTTGGTTCTGCTACTGCCGTGGTTGCTACTTCTGTTGTTACTGCTGCTGTGTTTGATGCCGTTGTTTTTGTTGTTGCTGCATTTGGTATTGCAGTTACCGTTGTTGCTCCTGCTACTGTTGTGATTGCATGCTGCTGCTGGTGTTGTTTCTGTTGTGTTTGTGGTGTTGGTAGAAGTGGGAGATTCCTTTCTTTCACCCTCTGCTGTGGACAGAAGGCTCTTAAGTGGTTTGCTGCACCTCAAATATGACATCTTGGTTTTCTGCCCTCTACTGTTACAAACAGAAGGGTGCCGTCCGGAATGTCAATAAAGTCGGGGATTGCTTCGAGCCTCTCCTGATCCGTTTGGATCCCAAGATCCATACCTATCCCCCACCAATTCTCCCTGCGCAACTTTTCCACCTCTAGTATGGTGACCCCAACGTCTATCTCGGCCAAAGAGGTTAATGATATATTTTAAACTTGGGAATACACAAAAATTGGAATCTGGCAACTGTCATAAGGAGCAACGTCAATGACTCACTCTGCCTTGTGTCAGTAACAACTGTGCAGCAGTCACTAACAAAACACCTCGAAAATTTGAAATATATATTCATTATCAACATTCGTTTATGTAAGCCCTTTTGTTCGTTTACTATGTTTTGGTTATGATTTTGAACCAGAAAAATGGTCTATTTTAACGTGTTGTATTACCTGAAGTATCAATTAAGTTCCTGAAATGTTCATTTATATTAACAAAATAAAGGTATATATATTCTAACTATATAAACATATTGCGTTACCGAATTAAAAAAAAAACACACAGCTAAAATTGGTTAAATAGAACGTGGTACAACTGTGAGTTACCCTAGGCCTCTCAGTTGAAGCATATAACAAATCCTAACTGAACAACTATACGACAAGACAAGCTGGGTACCTTTTCTCTGCTACGTATATAAGTAGATTTGTTACACCATATTAGTTTTGAGAACTTGATCAACGACTTTGCAATTAAAGGTTATATTTTATATAGTTGTGGGGTCTGATAGTAGTGGGGGTCTGGCTTTGGGGATGGGCTGGAAGAAAACTGAATTTTTAATCTATTATTTCACATTCAGCACTTATTACGTCTAATGTCTTGTCAGTTAGACAATGGTAGGGTCGAGGGGGAACCATTGTTGAGCTGTACTTTGGACAACAATTTGCCTTAATCCGGGCCAGCTCCCAACTCATGGGTCATAAGTTCATATCTCAGCACAGGCATTTGATCGTGTTTCTACTTTCCCCCACTTCACTGAGTAATAGGTATTAATCTATCTCTAACAATTACTTGTAATAAAACTGCACTATATTTAAGGGGAAAATCTTCTCTCATACACTTAACGCTGCAGAAAGGAGAGTTAAGCTCTGAATACATGACACTTTGTATTTCGTGAAAGCATTAAATTTATCTTGACATAGCGTTAATAGTAAATTTGTCAGCTTCATTTTAGAATTTCCGATTCAATACCAAATTCAAAGCCTTATATGAATACATACTGAAATATTATTAGTTCTCGTAATTTAGCATTACCTAAAATAATCGTTTTTATTGATGCTTGAAGCTATCGCAACCGGTATATCGTGACTTTCAATAGCATATTCTAGACAGTAATTTAAAACTTATCCAAACTCTATGATTTGAAGGTTATAGATGTGCTAATTTCAGTTCCGATACAATTGTTCTATCCATATACAATTATGTAAATGATATTATATTTTCACGTACAACCGAATTAAACTATAATTTGTTAGTTGTAATTCCCACAATCCATTAGTTGTTATAGTATTATTGCTGAAGTCGATCTCATGCAGTGTGTCTCGTCGTCGTCTATCTCTTTCTATGTTATACCCACGGAAGTAGCTCAGAACGTCGATGTTACAGTGCTTCCAATTATCGACTTCACAAAATGTGATTCTGTAATTTACAGTTTATTGAGAAAATAGGTGCAAATATTTTTTAGAGAGTTGATCGTACTTATTTAACTTTGTAAATCGAAAGATGCTAACGTTATATTCCATTATGAAGGAATTTATTGCGTTTTACAAAGCTAAATGTTCTTCGGTTGTAAAAATAAATTTAAGTAGAAAATATAAGCATAAGTATGTTGTAAACATTATTTGATTGTAATGGATATTATCTAACAACATAGAGAAAAACTGTTAGCTCTTGTATACATATATTGCTACAATTTGAACACATACACACATATACAGACAAATACACAAACTAGATCAGCAATGCTACTGAATTATAAAGTGGTAGAAACCTTTACAGAAAATATATAACCGCAGGTATATGTTTACATAGGTGAAGCACACCAATAAATTAACGGGCTCATATCAATAAAAACATAATATGAAAAAAAAACAAAAAAACAAAGATTTGCAAGAATATCTCGCTATGTAATTTAAGGTGTGGATTGAAAGATAAACTAAGCTAAGTGTTTCAAAACAAGGCACATTAAAAAAATACTTCAATGACAAATATAGAACTTATATCTACAGTTTAGCACCAATATCTCTACGCTAGAGAGTATCAAAAAGTTATCACAAGAAACCATTCAACTTGCCACCAGAATCTGAGAATAGATAGAGAAAAGTTTATACATTTCTCTCTCTACTATAATCGTATTGCAATGAGACTATGTGTAATATTCCTATGAACCACGAAGCTGCATGTTCTACTAAATATTTCACTAGTGTAAACATTAGCGAAATAATAATGTTATCAAATATGAAGATTAAATTACAGAAGTCTCTGTTACATGGCACTTTTCTCGGATAGAAATGTAAAAAAACATATAATTAAAACTCTGCAACCTCACCCCAAGACTATCTCCTGCAAATGCAGAAGATCGAAAACTTTAAGAAATCATAACATAATACTGAAGAAAGTTTATTAATAATAACCTTCAACCATAAAATAATATTGATTTTAAGTGAATTATGCAGTACAAAGTCATTCATATCTAATAAGAGAAAACGTAAACGTTGTGAAAAATATGTGGCATAAGGAAATAACAGAAGCTAACAGAAACAAGCTAAAAGAAAAATGATTCAATCACTTCTAGTGAATATACAGAAAATCAGAGCTAAGTAAGAAACAAAATTAGTATAAAAAATATTTTGAGAGGAATAAGCGTATAAGAAAACGAAGGCAAGTAGCAAGAAACAAAATAATAATCCGAAAATGTTACGGACAGAGTAAACTATTTCAGGGACATTCTCTACTTTATTTGCTCTTCTTTCTAATAATAGACATATTAACATGCTTAGTGAAATAGTGTATAATTATGAGGGCTATGAACGAACACCTTGTCTTTATATGCGAATAACTTGAGAGTGAAGGCCTACAAAGTGTTTGGATTAAGTAGAATCAACATAGACATCAATATGGGTGTAACTGAATTAGTTATTCAACTTATAAAAGGAAAATTAACGATAAGGACAAACCTTAGATAAGACTATGGTGTGCATGTTAAGGAATTACAATAACGACATGCAAATAAACAACTCTAATGATAAAACGAAATGAATATAATAAACAACAAATATAGGGAAATTAAATTTCCAGGTAGCAAAATGAGACAGATAAACTCAGCATTCAAATTTGTTCACACTAAAAGTATCAAAGAGATAATTTCACAAGGTCTCACATTTTGTGGCTTGGGATAATCTATATATTCGACCCAAGTACCGGATGGTACTTATTTGATCGACCCCAAGGAATGAAAATCAAAGTCATCCATGGCGGAGTTTAAAGTACATAATTGTAAGTAAACACAGAACAAAATTCAGTACGGTAGGTTAACGATTCTACCAATCTATCACCTTAAAATAAGACATGAAAACTCAACACTAGGCGCATGTATGATTGTGGGGTTAAGAAGGTAGCGTCGCAACCAGATAGTTCCGGGTTCAATTCTGCTGCGTGCAGCCTTGGGTATCTTCTACTGTAGAACCGGTATCTTTCCTTTATATCAAAATAGTAAGCACAAGACTGAAAATATGTACTGCGGTCAATACGGTCGAATAAAGAAGTGTCCTAATATGGCTGCACAATGACTGAAAGCAGTAAAAGAAAGTAAAGGAATAATAGCGAAAAAATATCAAGGAGCTGCCATAGAATATATTAACTGAAAACGCCTTGCAAAGTTAAAACAGAAACTATCGCATGATTCCTAACGATGGTTAAAAACTAAATAAAAGGCGGGAATAGCTTGCTTTGTAATAGCTGCACAATATCAAACCATAACTGTAATTAATACCACATTTAATTATATATGTGCAAAGTGCTGAATGACCAGCATATGTATATTGTGCAATGAACAAGAAGAAGCATTGACTCTGATATTTGAAGCTTTATAGTTTTTGGCTAAGAGTAAGTCATATCAATTACACGACTGACCACGTAATTGCATAGTATGGGTATTATTCCAACATTACCACTCTCGAGAGTATTGTATAAATATTCACCAAATATGGCTGATTTAAACGGTTGACACTTCTCAATTATAATGTCTCAGGCGGCGAATTGGCAGAGTCATTAGTGTGTCGGACAGAATGCCTTGCAGTATTCGTTCTGGCTCGCTGCGTTCTGAGTTTTGTCAATGGGATATAACAACAGTTAAAGTTAGGCTTAAAAAGTACCAATAGATGCTACCACCAAGAATGCAGTAAAAAAGAATCCAAAGACAAAACTTTCAGCAATGTAACAATTGCCAAAATATTTCTGTCTCTAAACACAAGATCATGATAAATGGAAGAAAATAGCTTATATCCGTAAACATTTTAAATTATCTAGAATAACACATCGCTTAGAAAGAGAATGAGAAGTTTTCCAAATATAATATTGTGTAATAAAGATGATGAAGAACTCAAACAAGCCTTTTTATGATTGAAATAAAGAGTTTAACATAACACGAATCACATAGAACTTTGTTTCTGGAATTAAAAGACTTATATAGGCTTCAGAAACTATTGCTGTTAGGTTTCTAACTAAAATAGAATATATTACAACATAATGCACTCAAAACTTCACTACATCAAAAATAGAAACTCACGATTATATATAGGATAACAAACAACATTAAAGCTAACAAAATTTCAAAAACAATTTAATGTTTGGCCAAAGGAATATCACTAAACACTACATAATAAACACAAATCTTACCCATGGGAAATAATCCATGGGAAATAGTCCGGTGATTTAGGGAAAGGCTTGAACTTATAACAATAATAATTATTCTTTCTTTTCCTGATACACACGCTCACTTTCTGAAAGAATAAAGAGGTAATCGACTGACTTAATATCCAAGATGGTCCTCATACAAATTATATCGATTCCATACAGGTAAAAGACAACAACGTAATCAATACATCCATAAGTGAATGGGTAGAAATATATTTATGCTTACTCATTGTTACAAAACAGGAAATATTTCAACATATGAAATATATGTACTAGGATATGTATAAATTGAGGAATTAATTGAATTATAATGTTGAAAAAAAAAAAAAAAAAGTAGTGAATATTTAGAAGTTATATTAAGCGGATAATATGATTCTTGCATGACTATTTGTAATTCATGTGAGAATAATAAGAACAATTAGAACAGGTTTTATTCGTCTCCTATATACATAGTGAAGAAGTTTTATGCATTTAAATGTATGTATCATTTCCTTCACATGTGTTGTCTAATACGTCAGAAACTGTTTGGAGTATACATTCTCAAAGAAATTAGAAATTAGAAAACTTCAGAAGTTTTTGATAATTATGAAATGCAAATTAGTGTTTATATTATTTGATAAGTTATTAATTGAGCATTGATTAAAATTGATTTTTTAAAAAATACGTTCTTTCAAAATACTTTGTATATTTTGGATAGCGTTTATTTGAATCGGTGGTTCTCATCTTTTTGACACACAGTGCCTTTTTCTGTCAAATATATTTATATGCCCTTATTAAAACAAATTGGCTTCTTTTAACGAGAAACAAAGCTCTCTATATATGGTGTAGAGTGATGGGAGTTAGGACATTTATGTACTTCTCAACGGCATTATCAGTGAAGAGAATAGAATTGACATCATCTGGAAATTGAATACTACTAATGGCATTTGCTTAAATAAATTTTCCTATTTGTTACACGACTCTCAATACCCGCTCGGATACGATGTTATTAGGATTGTGTCTATCTCCATAATTTAGGTTGTATTGTAAGAAAATGAATATAAATGTATAATTCTTCAAATATAAATATTCAAATCCAGTATCTTATAACAGCTTTGAACAAATCAACAATCTAAATTAAAAACTATAAATTTGGACAATTGTAGAATATAGCTTGTTACATTTATAGTATTACTTACATTAGAAACTCTGTTAGATTAACTCACGGAGATAATATCCTAGGAACCTGAGAACACAACTCAGTTAGTAAATATCCATTTCATTTCACTGGTGCCACTAATATGTTAGGGATAAGCAAGGACACCACAACATTTCTCGTTTCTATAAATCTGAGTAATTGCATCTAGAAATCACCAAAAACTCTTCCATTGTTTATAATAATCATAAAACCATTGTATACAGCGAACCTGAAAATATTCTTAATGTACATAAGGATGATTTCAAAAATAGCCACTTGTTGAAGTTAAAAAATATATTTGTGGTATTATCGGTGTATTTTCTTAACACACATCTAGTTTTATCTCATACCTTCCCTTTCGCTTTTATCCCCACGCCCTGAACATAAAATGTCAATTCCTGGGTTTAATTCGAACAGTCAGTTCGAATAAATTGACACAGTTATTGTGGCTTACTTAGTTCCACTTTACATATGAAAGTTTAACAAAAATATTCTTAACATATACCATTGCTAACATTCCTTGCATTAATTTATGATAGTATAGGTTTTTCTTCCTAGATATAAGCATCAATGGGATTATAATTATACTATATTGAGAATAGATCAATTGTTAATAACGTAGCAGAGAATAACCGTTGTTTTTCTGTCATATCCATACAACATGATTAAATATATGAAGTAATGTTGATGTGGTAAATATTAAATACGAACAGAACTAAATGCGAACGAGATGAAATGTAAATATTCATATGCAGTCATACGTATTTAAAACATTCTTTTAAAAGTGCTATGATTTTAAATGGTAAAATCTTATATAACTTCGTAAACATCTTAACGATCGATCTTACGTTATTTGACACTAGGTGGTGTGCGCCGTAGGGCAAGACGTAAGCTCCAACTGTGCCAAGATCATGCACCGGATTCGTTTCCTTTTTGAAACTACATGAATGCCAGATAACCTCATTTCAACACAAACTTTTTTGTGGCCTAGCGCCTACATACAAAAATCCTTATTGGTCAAATGAAAATTCATATAAATATCCTAGGTGACTTGGAAATGGAGTTGGCATTTTCGAAGTATAAAACTATTTTATAGAATTCAGTCTATGATTCAGGTTATATATTTATTATTGTTTTCAGAGTAAGACTACTTTGAAAATGAAATATTGATGCCTTCCAGATATATGGAGTTGTTTACTTAATTTTCGGTTTATAAAATTACTAAAATGAAAATGTAAAAAGAAACAAGAAAACATTACTGAAGGATTTCAATATCTATTATATATTTAGAACAGGAATACGTATTGCCGACATTAATGATATTCATGCTGCTTTGGAAGCCTTGAGAATAAAAATCATTATTGCAAAATAAAATCACAAAATAAAATCACAAACATCCAATAGTTAAAGATTTATTGTAATAGATTTTATTTACTGTTTTAAATCTTATTAATTGAGTTCCTTAACAATAGAATATCCTCTAAACCTTGGCATTTTAATAATTTAATTAATAGCAATAACACTCCATATATTATATTCTATGAAAACCATTTCTATTAATTTCGATAACATGATTGTTATATCTTAAAATAAATATTAATTAAAAAAAAAGATTTAGCATGAATAAACATGAAGTAACAAGAAAAAAACAACAATATAGCACATTTTTGAACTGGTCCTAATATCACGTTTATTGAGGGAATTAGTATACTCAGTTGAATAAAACATCAGTATATTATTATTTTGTAATTGAATTACAACGATTACAATGAAACTTATTATAGTGGACGGCAATGAGGCTGTGCCACGTTCATGCCTTTCTGAAAGTGTAAGTGCAATTAATTGCCTTCGAGTTGAATATGAAACTGGCTGGCTGGCGTATTCGGTTAGCCTGGTGCTTACAATTTATTCTAGACCACTATCCACATATTATTAGAAATAGGTTTCTCGATACAGGAAGGATGAAAAGCAAAGTTAATAGCATCGGGAAATGAGGTTAAAAAACGTGTGGTTCAGAAATAGATAGCATAAATCTTCTATTCCGAGGAACTGTGTCACTTCTTATGCCACAAAAACTACAACATCAGTAACATCAAGAGACCAATTGCACAACTATAGACACTATTTAACGTGCACATCACACCTATACACACACACGTACACAAATACACATATACAGTAAAGATAAAATAGATAATTGCTCTCTCAGGGTCCAATGTTCTTGCAGATTGATTGTTTTCTATAATAGCTACTCTAACGAAGATAAAGTAACAGTTATTTATAGTGGATAATTACTTAATTGCTAAATACAATAATAGTCAAACGATACTCTGGCTGACCAACACATACCAACTTTAACCTTTTAACAATATGTTAAACAAAGGTGTAGGTAAAATATTTTGTTGAGTGCGACAGTAGAAAACAACATTAAATGCTATTTACTCATGACTAGTAAAATGCAATAAAATCTATAACGACCAGAAGACCAGCTGTGTTCTCGTCATGGAACAATGATATTATTGTTTTATGCCATTGACCAAATTGTATTTCCAATAATATACTAAATAAGAGAGACAACCATACTAAGTATAAAAGTATCACCAATACCAACATCACCACTGCTATCAACAGTTAGGCCAACGTTAAAATCACAATTAACCCCACTAACAACCCAATAAAAACAACTATTACGAAGAACATCGACAAAAATATATAGTGAATATTATATACATAACCAATAGTATAACACCATCTCCTCTTCATATTGTCATAACCACCACCATCATTATCAGCAACATTACCACCACTATCGCTATAAAAAACAAAAGCAGCATTACAGTCGCAAGTGGTTAGAAGGGTAACAGATTAAAGTCTGAAGGGTTGGTAATTCGTATTCTGTGAACGGTACTGCGCTGTTAAGTGTCTAGGACACTTAACTCTTGATGGCTCTGTTCCCTTAAATGTAAAAAAAGCACACTCTGAGCTGGTAAATTTCAACGCTACAAGCACGAGGAATCCTCTTTAATTAACAATGCTTCATTAAATTGGTGTGATCAGTTCAAGACTGCCTATGATCAGGACAATGATAGAATCTCTCAATCTACGACCCCTTTTCATCAATTCTATCATTATTATGCTAAATTGAAATCAACGTGAAGTAGCAACAATTACAGATATATAATAATTACAACACTGGATACTTTATAAGTGTATCGCTCGTTGCAGCTACAATAAAGAGCATTTAAGAAAAAAGAAGGAACTTTACATTATTAGAAGTATCAGCAAGAATAAAAAAGAAACAATCATCATCAATAAGATAACCATCTTCATTAGCAACAATAACAACAACCCGATTACATTTATAACTGCCATAAAAGGAATATTATGAGCAGTGACAGCAAAAGGGATATATCAACAATAAAAGTGCAATATCTATCGTAATAAGAGTGCAGCAACAAGAGAAATAGCAGCACTACCAACTACAATCACAACAACAGCATTTGCGAGGCAATGAATTATCTCTTTTGTAATTTATATTCTTTCATCCTTTTACTAATGATTCTATAGAGTTGTGTACATGAAATATTAGATATTTAATGTTCGCTTGCCTGACCTGAAGTAAGAAGCAGCAATGTGAATGGAACTTACCGATTACAAAGTAAAGATTAACGTTTGATCTTTACATTTGTTATTTTATGATCGTATCCAAATAATTCTAATTTTCTATTAGTTTTATTGAATCCTGAATAAGAAGGAAATTTGTATAATGTTTATGTATGAGTTCAAATTTAGTCACAAAGAGAAACGGTTCTGATTCCTAATATCAATGATGCGTGGTTGACGAAGGTACTGCAAATGAAAGGAAAATGTTACATTAGCTAGGGAAATTTCGTTTCGAAGAGAGAAGACACGAATAGAAACCATATAAACTAGCAAAGCCAACAGAAGATGATAGCTGTTGAAAGTGTTAATTGAATAGAATGCATGTCACATTATATAAAAGTTTGCAAGGAACCTGTTTCAGAAATATTTGCTGTGATTCATCTGTTTGTAAAATCACATAGAAATTACGTTCAAGATAATTACGTAGACTGTTTGACTACCTTGCTATCTATCTACGCACAATAGACACGTACACTCACATGCAAGCATACATAAGTTCAAATTATCGCATTATCAGATTTATTATTTAATACACACCCGCATATACGCACACAGTGATAAGTCTATACATTTATATCACTAATACAATTGGAAAATCGCATACACGACCAAACTACTTCTCCCATCCCTTAAATCAGTAGAGTTGATCACCAATTTATGGATACCAGCAAATTTGATATCCATAAATAGAAACCTCTCCAACATTTGGTTCAGATTATTCACTATCCATATTTCTTGCCTTTGGAAATGTATTTACTTAATTTTTTTTAATGACATTATTATAATTAGTACTCCTATTACACTGTTTTATTATCTTTCATTTGATATTATGACCAATAGAGGGCGGCACGATCTTTATCTACTTCAAATGCTTTTTCACCGTAATCCTTTATTTTTTCAGTTTCTTTCAGCTTTTGTAAATATCTTAGGTTTCTTTTAATATATTGCATAAATGTGAATAATAGGTTGTAAACACAAATATCGTGTTTACAAAATAGCCATGAGGATAAGATACATGGGGAAGAACATTCTTATATTTGTGAAACTATGTATTCTAAGGGTTCGTGAACGGCAGAGGCTATATCTTATCTCTAATAAGACGTTACGTTACATAATCTCTGTATATACCATACAAAATACATAAGCTTGTAATTAAATGCTTGACCAATTTCTTTTAACGATAATGAAGTTATTTAAACTATAATGAAGACAGTTGTAAACAATTGGATTATTTGACTATGATTGGTCATCTACTACCGCACATTGTAAATTGTTTACAGTTAGAATGGAATTAAACGTCTTCCAGAGAAACAGGATTGTTTGTTTATCAGTAAAACAAATGTGCGTAACTGGGAATGCATTTCACTTGGTAATTAGTTAGATCAATAATGTGATCAGTGTACATTTCATCGAAGACATCCATGTTAACAATTCTTTCATGCAGTATTTGATAGGGTACTATGACATTAGGTGACAGGCGTATTTCTAAATCGTCAACATACTATGTCTGTAAATGCATTTATCAGGGTTAAATGTCATTGCATAAGAATGTAACAATCCAATGCTATATCTACTTTGCATTTAAGCTTGAATATACTTAGCGATAAGTCAAAATGTCATCCTTAGACATTTTAAGTGCATCTACATCACCAATATTATTCTCCATAAGTTTTGAAATTTGGAAATTGCATGCTTTAGTCCTATTCGTAATCTATTTACCATAATCTATTAGCAGTTTTAATAACTCATAACTTTTAGTATATTCATGCAGTTCAATTTGACAATAGCCTTGGCGCGACCATGTAGCGTCAACAAATATTGTCAAGTACAACAAATATTCTATCCATATATAGTGCTGGAAGAGAAGCTAGCACACATACTTCTTAATGTGCCATCAACTTTGCGAAGCCAAACAAGTGATGGCATATTTTAACCTACTTATAATCACATTTCTTTATAATATCTAACATCTCAAATTCCCACAGTTATTATTTTACGTTTTGCAATAAATGCAGCGGAATAGGTCGAGCTACATAACATTTTTCTTCAGAAAATTGTACGTGACACTGGCCTTAACACTATTTATTATATGCGCCGGCTGTATACATGAAAACATATCTTCATCGTTGTTCATTGTGCCACGGACAAAACCACCAGTGACAATTCCGACACGTTACACTTGGTATTCAGCCTCAAATTGTCAAAGGTGGTTAACACCTACGTTATTTCACTAGTTGTTAAATTAAAGCATATAGGCTTCATGAATCGGTTGAATTGAGCAAACAGCTTCATCATCCAAATGTAATATAATATTGACATTATTTATTTGTCACTCGGTATCAACAATAAAACAGTGCTAGCAGTATATTAATATTCCGAAATTACTCGAACTTATTTACATCAGATTCTTATCTCTCACTTGTTCTCTCCTTTATCTTCCGTTCAGACTTCTACCGTTAATTCTTTACTAGGGAGGAGAATTTCGTTTGTAACTGCTTATGGTGGCGGGTAAAACGTATATGATTTTAAAGATCCATACCCTATTTTTGAGGAATTCATACCAGCTCCAAAGCACCAATTGATCTATTTGCTACTCTGGATCATCTTTCAATTTCGAATCTTGGCAGTAGGGATCATAAGCATTTATCATCATTGGAAAATCCTTTGGTGATACAGTATATACCTGCTACATTTCAAGTAATTTGAAGCAATCAGTAATAAGTTAGTTTTCTTTTGGTTTACTGTTTTTCTGTGCTTCCTTCACAACATATTCAAAGATAAACTTCTTAACAGGTTTTGAAAATATGACATCTCCAATCTTCATCAAAGGGTCGTTTCCACACTGAAAGAAGAAGTAAGTAATTTTCTCATGCCGTGGAATATTTTCACCCACTATCTCCGCATTGAATTGAATGATCCATGCAATTGACAGATGTCAGTTAATATTCAAATAATTGTATTTGTGACAGCAAAGTAATGTAATCAAGGATATGCACACAAAAGTACAAATGACATACGTTTTCAATCTCTGTCAACCTATACATATCCATGTATATATATATAT
>JAOPJM010001463.1:22779118-22791618 GCA_027124095.1 Muusoctopus leioderma | reverse complement strand
TATATATATATATAGTTTATTTCGTCATTTGTTGATACAAATCCCCCTCTGAATATATATATTCTTTTATTCTTTTATTCTTTTACTTGTTTCAGTCATTGGACGGTGGCCATGCTGGGGCACCGCCTTGAAGGGTATTAGTCTAACAGATCTACTCCGGCACTTATTCTTATGTCTGGTACTTATTCTATCGGTCTCTTAGCCGAACTATGGGACATAAAAAAGTACAAACACACAAACACACGCATATACATATATATATATACGACGGGCTTCTACAGTTTCTGTCTATCAAATTTATCACAAGGCATTGGTCGGCTCGAGGCTATAGTAGAAGACACTTGCCAAAGGTGCCACGCAGTGGGACTAAACCCGAAACCACGTGGTTGCGGAGCGAACTCCTTACCCACACAGCCATGCCTGCACCTATATATATACACACACACACACATACCCCCCCACACACACATACACATATGCATATATGTATATATATATGTGTGTGTGTATATATATCTATGATGATGATGGATTCACCGTCGGTTTCGACGATGAGTGTCCCATTGTTCAATCAACGGAACAGCCTACCCATTGAATTAACATGTAAGCGGCTGAGCAATACTCAGACAAGTGTGCCTTTAATGCAATTCTCAGTCCGAATCAGCGTGACAAGGTTGGACCTTTGAATTACAGGTAATATCCATCCGATGGGTTTCCATACAGTGTCCGTCTACCCAGATTCTCACACAAGGCTTGGGTTGACCTGAGGCTATGGTAAATACACTGACCCAAAATGCAACGCAGTGGGATCGAAACCAGTGTAAAAACTGGTGCTTTATTTATCTACCCATAAACTATGAAAAGTATTATTGACTTCGGCGGGATTTGAACTCAGAGTGCAGTGAACCGGAACGAATACTGCAAGGGATTTTATCCGACTCTCTAACGACTCTACCCATTCACACTGTTGGTTGAGTTAGAAGAATAAAGAAAATTGAAAACACGAAGGAAAATTAAAACAGAAATTTACACTAATTATTTTCCTCTGCGAATTTTAAAAGTATTCAGGTTATTGGTTAGATTAGTAACAAATCGGAGAAACTGCGGTACTGTTACTAATTTCAACCATTTTTCTGACGAAATGTATGTTCTTTAAGTTTTTTAAATATCTATTTTATATAGTGTTGAACATGAAGATTCTATTGATAATGGTTTCTTTTCACACAGAGCCATATAAAAGGTATATATATATATGGATAATATTGATTGACCAGCTTGTATTGTCTTATTATATTACTTATTATATTACTTATTATATTACTAACCTGCATATCATCATGAAAAAAGGAAAAGGAAATGGTTAAAGGTGGAAATCGAAACTGAGTCACGATTTTAGATGGCATGGTTTATCGACACATGCTACGAATTGAAATTGTAAAATTATCATAGAGAACATGCCGATATTAACAGTTTATATTTTCAATGTATAATTGGCAAAATACTGCAACATTAACAGATTGTGATCAAACATTGAAATCGTAAAAAAACCCACAGATGATAATTTTCTTTGGTTAGACATAGATGCCTTAGGTAAGAAGACAAGGAAAATTACTAAATTTGTGTTTTCTATGAAATATTATAATCCATATTGATGAGCTATGCAGTGCACAAATCAATAAAATAGATCATCTCTATAAACAGATAATATACATTTTCATAAACTATGTTTTTGGTAAGAAGGTACGAAAAAACCTAAAAGTATATTTATAGTACGAAACTTGTCTGTCTCAGTGCAAGATTGTTTGAGGTATAGAAAACATATTTTAGATTGGTTATATTTAGATAGTTATATTTGAAGTTAACCGCCGCAAGTTGTACAATAATAAAACAAATATGTTAACAATTGTTGAAGTATCGATTACTCCACTCAACAATTGACCTTATTATTAAACACGTCTTTTAATATTAAAAATTATAGATAATATCAGCTTATTTTGCCAAGCTAAAATGCCAAATGTTTTAGAGGAGCGACAGTCTATTGACTTGATGCCACCGATTTAGTTATATATGTGTTATAGATATCAGATGGATAAAAGACACGTTCTATCTCAAAATAATATGAAGTTAACAGGTAGCAGAACAATATTGTATTATGTAAGGCATATATAAGATGAACATTAAATGGCAGTGTGCTGGAAGAAGTGGTACACACATTAAAGTGCTTAGATTACTCATTCTCGATTTTAAATTTATATCTCATTCCGGTCAGATTTCTCTTTTATTCTTCCAGAGTAGATAATAATATAGTATGATCATTGCTATCGAAGTCGGTATACTGGTAAAATCATGAGACCGTCGGGCAAAATGCCTGCAGGTTTTAGTTAGGGCTCTTTAAGTTCTGAGTTCCAATGCCACAAATGTCAACTTTGCCGTTCATCCTTCTGGTGTCGATAAAATAAAGTACCAACCAAGTATTGGAGTATAATCCTATAATGCATTCTAGGTATGAATAGAAATATAATGGAATTTCCCTTCTCTCCAAGAGATAGTTTTGTACCTAACCAACAGAAAACAATACTCTTTAACAGATTCTTACCAACCTTTTCTGCGATTGTGTTATTTTCTTCTTTTATGATACTCCTTTCCCCAACTTCAGTTTTTGAAGTATTTAGTTGATGAGACATATTTAGCTTGAAGAAAGCATTAATCTATCTCAAGAAACATTGTTTTCGAAAGCTTGAGTTCTTATTACTCATTACTAGAGAATCAGATTCAAGTAGATTCTCTAGTAATGAGTAATAAGAAATCAAAGACAAAACAAGTTGAATTTTCTACTAACATTAATATTTAAATATTAATTCTACATTGCCATTTCCAGCGTATTTAATTGATTTGATTTACTGAGGCGGTTAACGCTTCTTATTTAAGATATTTTCCTATTTCAGTAGTTTACTTGTTAAAGAGCCAGGAAACGTTATTATTACCGTTGCTATTTACATCCGTGAAATTACACTTGATGTGTGCAACAAAGCAAAATAATATCCAACATATAATTTGGTTTCTTAGGTTATACAGAACCCGTTTGTCTCATGTCACGCTCCAAAAATGTATATTATTATTGTTTAAAAACACCACATTTATTGTGGGAGGTTGTAACTGTCTCACTGTGTATAAATGTATTTATTTATATTTTAACTTCTTCAACCAAACAAAACTACTAGGGGTTAAAGATTTCATAACGCTAGTAATTATTATACATATTTAATGCAAACCCATATACTATGCTCTCACTATTCGCATAATCCGAATTCTAAGGAAATGGCTATATGATCTCGGTATTTAAACTATTGGCTTGCAGAATAACAAAAACTTGGTTATTCTATTGTACTTGAATATAGAATATACGAGTCATTATGCTTTCAGAAAACACACATTAATTTCCTTCATGATCGATGAGGCTAGACGAATATAAAACAGATTGTTTAAAAACGACAATGTGTTGTTTGATGATCAATTCATTCAACATCAGCGCATTAATTATTTTAGGTAACTTCTCAAAATCAATCAATTATACTGATAAATTGATTTAGAAATTAGTTCTGAAATCTTTCTCTAATTTAAAATATTATTATTATTATTATTATTATTATTATTATTATTATTATTATTATTATTATTATTATTATTATTATTATTATTATTGTTTTTTGTTGTTGTTGTTGTTGTTGTTGTTCATATTATTTGTATTATTAGTATTATTATTTGTTTGTTTATATAATTGTTCCCCAAAGAAGAAAATTTGAATGTCAATTTATACAATTATGAGTTGCGTGACAAATATATAAACATTATCGATACTCTCTTAGGTTGGTAGTGATATTTTTTGTTAGTGAATATTAATTTCCGTTGACCGGATACAGTGTGAATGATGAGGTGAGGGCACAGTCAACTAAATTGACCACATAATAGCATTAATACTAATTTTATTGATCCCGCCTGGACATAAGCCAAAAATATATCGTTTGGAGAAACCAAAATAATGTGATATATTTAGATCGATCCTCATACATTTCTGACGAATGGATACAATTTCTTTGTAAAAGTTAAATTCATTTTACTAGGCATAGGGCGATTCTGGTTAGTAACGAGTATCATTATATTTTTAGCACATGATTTTAAGACTCCGGATGAAAGGTAACGTAAACTTCTGAGAAATTTGAAGTCGGTGCCTAAAAAGATGAAGATAAAAACCTTAAATAATATATTTGTTAACTGTAAATATGCTTATTCTTACTATAAAGATATTTGAGTGTAAAAATCAATCTACAGGGCGCACATGCTGCATTAAATTTTGTGTATTAGTAATCATCTTTTATCACGAAGAAGGAACATGGTAAAGTGATATGGTATAGTCAGGAAAGTTGTGACTGGATAACATATTCATTTCGTTTGATCTTGCACAATGTTAATGCTTTGCAAGTAACCCAGACCAAGATGATCCTCCTTCCGTGCCTTTATCAAGGGCAGTAATAGAATTATTATCCCTTAGTAATATAAACATGCCGTGTTTCGTTAGATTAGACTCACACGAGGAAAGTGGGAAATTGTGACGTTAAAGCCTTGAAAAAATGAAAACGTCTCATAACTTTTAATATATTGTTGGGTCCCGACCAATGAATTCATCATCACGTAATCCTGCAAACATTTGTGCACATGTTATGGAAAATTATCAATTAATACCATCTGAATGATCGAATGTGCATTGATCGTATATTGAAAATACTTCGCCTTTTAAATTGAAGGCTTCATAACTGATTGTCTGATTTCAAATTCAAAACTAGTAGGAAAATGCTTTTTGTATAGATTTTATCCCGCGAGGTCAACTTTGCCTTTCATCTTTTCGGAGTAGATAAATAAAGTACCAGTCAAGTACTGGGGTTGTTGGCCTTGTGCCTATGTTAGAAACAATTATTTGCACTGTAATTTGATGGTTGTCAACAAAGCGGCCTCACTCGTTTCCTTTTAATAAAGTTTGCTCTACTCCAGGTTGGACCTAACAAATTTGTATACTTTATTTAGATGTGCTGCCGGTGCTGTATACTTGCTTTTTGACGTTTATTTCTTGATTTCACTTGACCTTGCATCATGTTAATGTTCCGTTAGAGAGCCAGACTCAGATGATCCTCCGTTCATGCCTTTATCAAGGACATTATTACCATTATTATCCCTTAGTAATATATACATGCCGTCGGACTCCCTATACATTACGTGATGATGAATACATCGGTCGGGATCCAATAGTATATTAAAAGTATTTTATCTACCCCGAAAGAATGAAAGGTGACGTTCACCTCGGCGAGATAAAATCTATTAAGATATACAAAAATCATTTTCCTACTAGTTTTGGATTAGAAATCAATCACTTATGAAGTCTTCAGTTTAAAAGGTGAAGTATTTTCAGTATACGATCAATGCACATTCGCTCATTCTGACGGTATTCATTAATGATTTTCCAAAACATGTGCAGAAATGTTTTCAGGAGTCTTCATCATCAGCTTTAACTTGATGACTAATTTCCTCCCTGTTGCGCTCATTCTAACTGGTATCAAATGCACTAATTTACATACATTTCTGTCTTTTCACACGTCTAACTGAAATCTTATTTCCCTACCGAGGAAATAATTTTACAATGAACA
Organism: Muusoctopus leioderma; assembly: GCA_027124095.1. Lineage (NCBI taxonomy): Eukaryota > Metazoa > Mollusca > Cephalopoda > Octopoda > Octopodidae > Muusoctopus > Muusoctopus leioderma. Next base: position 22,785,922 of record JAOPJM010001463.1, on the reverse strand, counting down.
AGATATCAGTTTCTCCTAACCTTGTAATCCCGCAATTAGAAGCCACAATACTTATAGTTCGGCCAGTATTCAGTAATATGAAACTTTCCAAGCTAATTTCAAATAAAGTGCGAAGTGGACTTATGTAAAGTAATTCTTTCAATTTAAATACAAAAACAATTCTGTGTGCAGATATCTTTATTCTCCTATCTCTCCAATCATTACTGTTGCACTAACATAATCACATTTACGGACAATCATAAGCAAATCCAATTTGTTCATAGTTTCTACACAATATCTTCCCATAAGGATTTACAAGGTAAAGAATGTTAAATAAATTTGATACCTGTTCATAAGAGAAATTTACGGTTGTATGCAAAAATCTAGGCCCATCAGCACAGACTTGCAATCTTAGCTACAAGAAATTTACTTTACTTCCATATGCGACATATTAAAATTTCATTCGGGCATCCCGACCACTGTTATCGACTATCAATGCATCTACGTATGCCAGTGTGTGGTTGCGTGTGGGGATATCTTATATTTATTTATGAGATTATTGTAATTGCGACTAGTCATTAAGTTTATCAGTTAATGTTAACTAATTATATTTATTAACTGAAATTTATTAATTCCTGTCACCGATGGTATTAATTTTGTTGTTGCATCAAAACAATTGTATTTATATATTTAGAAGGAAAATTAATTATACTTGCATAGAATGGCAATAAATTTAAATTGAATGAAACATAAACATCACTGTACCATTGTGTATTTAGAGAATTTGTGACTGTTAAAAGTAAATTATATATGTGTATTCATTCATACAGAGACACGTACGTACATACATATATGTACTTACATACAAACAAATACGTACATACATACATTTATGTAAGTACATACATACATACATATATACATACATACATACATACATACATACATACATACATACATACATACATATATGTAGGAAACGGCAATAAAAACTTCTGAAATATAATTATTATAAACATTTCTTTTAGAAAATACACAAAGCTTTTGCTGGCGAACTTCTGGTAACTCGTGAAGCCTACGTTGAGTACAACAACATAACAGAATATGGGCATTCTTCCAAATGGAGTACCGCAAGTGTCTGTAATTTCACACGCTTCCTTCAGCCAATGGCAACACAATCGTTCCAGCCTCTGCAAACACTACGCATAGCCACATATAGATATAATACTAGGATTACTTTCAACGCCCCTACTTCCACGGATAGCTACTCTAACCCTATTTCAATCACCTTTAAACTTAGGTCCAAGAAAATATATAGAAGCCACTACCAAATCCGTCCTATCTATTTTTATGAGCAGGACCGATGATTATAACAGGCAAAAACTACTACACTACACAGCATAAATATATCACACACATAAAATAGAAAAATATTAGTAAAATAACACAAAAATATTGCAGTTAATACGTTGGGAATAATAACAGCGTCAGGTTTTATGAACCATTGAATGCAGTCTACCTGACCTAATTGCAGAATACACTGTTTTGATCTTTAGAAACATAGTATTCAGCCTTATAAAATTATTTGAAATTACCTGCAGCAGTCTTATCACATACAAAACAGTAAGAAGAAAAAAACAGGGATAAGAACACTCACAAGCACTATATTTGGCCAACAAAAGTCGACTCCATCTTGAGCTGTTAATGTGGTTTGCTCCTAGGTGATCGACTACTTACTTATACGTCATAGGTCAGCTCTAGCAGGGATGAATGCGGGACTACAGGAAATGAGCGATACGTATGGAGTTTACGTGCATGGGACAGTGTACAGAGTATATTATACGTTAGTGTAATTATGTTACTGTGTTCACTTTGTTTCCTTTCCAAATCACGGATACCTGCGTCAAAGGAAGGAATATATTGAATGATATTAGTTATGCTAACGCTCACAAACATATTTATAATCTTTCAATATTTGATATAGGGATGTGGAGTCGAAACGTTAGAATTCATTATATAGTTTCCTTTACATTCTAATTTCAAAGTGACAAAATCAGAGTCTGGGATCGGTAAAAATTGCCATTTGGGTATTGAAATCAATTAAGTCGATTTCCCTCTTAAAATTTCGTAGCCTTGCGCTAATCAACAAAGAATTATTTCCTTTAAAAGAATATTATATTTATTCTTCTATTATTTTCAGTTTTAGTACCAAAGCAAAGATTTAATTGTTTAGGCCCAGGTAAGCAATTATTTAGCATAACTATGCTCGAAGCTATTCATGCTGTGATCGTACTGTCTTTGTTTAAGTTTAATGCATCCAGGACTATATTATCATGGATCACGCTCGCTTCTCTTTCAAAGACATCACGTTCAGGGAGATTTGGCTCCTTTTTCTAACCGGTTGAGCGACTGCATTGAGTCTCCCTCGTTGGTTCGTGAAGTGTTTATCGGACGGTATATGCAAATTATAGGGCCGCAAATTCAATATGCCCCAGAAACAGGAGAAAAGAATAAGAAATAAAAGTGGGATCTGTTACACACAAAAAGAAGCAGAAATCTGACAGGAACGACAGAAAATAATAATTTCTAACTTAGTCTCAAGGCCACTAATTTGGGAGGTCGATTAAATCGATCTGAGTAATTGACTGGTACTTTATTTTCTCGACGCTGGAAGGATGAAAGGCAAAATTGATCACAGCGGGATTTCAATTTAGTACGTAAAGAGCTGGAACAAATACAAGGCATTTTTTCTGACGCTCTAAGAAATCTAACACTCCACCGCCCTAGAAACGAGAGAACATAATAATGAAAATTGTTTATTTCGGGTTAGCAAGATTTTTGCAGAGAAATCAGCTACTGCTCTCTAAATCCCTTTATATGGTCTATATGATGTTGTTACTGCTGTTTAGCTCACGGCCAGCCCTGACTGAGCAGCTTTATGATGAAACGCGCTCCAGTCGTAACCAGCTTGTCTTTTTTTATATCTAGGAATAGCTTGTCCAACACGTTTTGCATTTTTTAAAAAGGTAGGGTGTGATTTGAGTGTGATGTCTTTACTATTTTTAGCAGATCGAACCACTACGTAAAGTCTTCCTCGTTGGCTTCATAGCATAAATGTATTAGGCTGAGAGAAAATAAACCAGTTGATTGAAAATATTTTAAATATATCTTGCATCCGTGAAATACAAATATTTTGTTTTTAGTTTTTAGGAAAAAAAAATAAAATAAAGAAGATTTAAGAAAATATCAGCATTTTAGAATTTCACAGAGTCTGAATATTCTGTTTTAAAATATAATAAATAAGATGAAAACGTAAGTTTCCTTGTTAGATATTAAGATCTGCTACGTAAGGTGACGCATTTTAAAAGTGTGTTAATCATTACCTGGATCTCAACCATTATATGATGATACCACAAGTACCGGCTAATTTACTGATACAAGTGACACTTATGAAACAAACACCAAACATTTTTCGAGCACTCAAGAAAAGTCACAATATATAAAACAAACTTAACTCGGAGACACATTCTCTAGCAACTCAGTTAAATTACAGATGGCAGAAAGTAAACCATTTAACCACGCGTACACTGTATATAACCCTGCAGGACCAAACAGATAAATTCTTATCAGTCGCCCAATAGAGTTAGTAAATCCTCCAAAGAACAGACTGGAGATACTGAGTAAACACACCGTCTCTGACATTGTATTAAGTATTAAATGTCTCAAACATTACACAAAAGAATAACACACATCAAGTAGGTTAACGATGAAGGGTAAATATCATTTTAAATTCACGTAATTAAACGTAGATATATTCTACTGTTTCACCTAAAAGTTTTGCATCTTAGGAACAAATTTGCAACCATTAATAACACGGAGATCAGCATAATATTGCAAACTAGGATGACTCTCCTACTTGTTCATAACTCTTTCTCAGGGAAGAAGTAGGCTGGCATTTCTTTCGATGTCAGTATAGTTAACTACGATAGAGGCAAAGTGTGTGAATTGGTGTGTTTGTGAATTCAAGTGACGTTTAGAAAGGAATTCATCTATCTAGATGTAAGGCTATGCAGATTTGATGGACACTACCAGCACATGTTTGGAAAGACCCTAAAGGAATTTATCATAGCATTCACTACCAGAACTATCAATATTCATGGGAAATATTATCCAAATAAAAATCCCAACAAAAGAATTACTGTATATTAATTTCTCGTACAAAGGCCTAGTATATATTTATTTAATTAGATTGACCCAATTCATGGTGCTTTTTATCAACCGTGGCGAGATTCCAACTGTGTATGCAGAAGGATGTAACTGATACTTCAACTGAATTTGTTTTGGTATTCTATCGATTCTGCTATAGACCTAGTATATATATTACAAAAATATTAATCATACGCCCACAATCATTAAAAGTTTAGTTGTTGTTGTCTAGCACTAGGTTAGCCCTGATAGAACAGAACTGTGACCAATGGCGTTCCACAAATGACCATTACGTGTTGTGTAACATACCTTATCTAGGATGACATTATCCAATACCTTCTTCAATTTTTTAACTCAGTGTATGATTTAAGGGAAGAACAGCTGCTATTTCTAGTAGGTTAAGCATCCACGTAGATGCTCTCTCGCTGACTCGTAACAGTTTAGTTAGAAACAGTAGGAGAAAAATTAATACGTTCAACGGCATACATATTAAATTTTACTGTACACTATTGTAATGATGCGCTGATAAAATCGGATTAAAATAACTAACTAAATGCATATTAGAAACAAATCTCAGGACAAGATTTGAAAGAAACAATAATCATCTAGTTTAACCCGCCTTTTAGCAAGAACTTAACATCAAAAGTAGTCAAAAAAATTCCTAAAGCTGATCAGAAAATATTTCTTTATAAATTATAACTAATTTCTTTACAATGAAATTTTTCTAAACATTCGCTATAGCTGTATGGCGAGTATCACTCAACTTTTAAAAAAGAAAAATAGGATTAAATGTTCACATATAAAGAAGTCGAAACCAGAAACAAAATTCAACTTAAGCAATACATTGATCATTTCACGACACTATGCGAAACTCATTTTGAAAATAATTACATCACATTCATTATAACATTTTTTAAAGGCAGTTATATCAACCACTTTCAAAACAGAAGCAAAGTAGACTTCCCTTCACAATCCTAGTAAATATGGTACATGAAGAAGAACGAGGATAACATATAAGTTAATATGTAGGTGAAATCGTAAATGTCCTGTTTGTCAACTTTGCCTGGCAGACAAGTAAGATGTCCTCACACAAATTATTCAAAATGTGATTTAGAAATAAAATATACAAAACTACTTAAAGAATTTCAATAAAAATGGGATAAGATCCTACTTGTATGTTGCTGAAGTTGTTTTAAATTCCAGGTCAATACTTATAAAACAGACTTGTTAACAAAAGCGTTCTAGCTATGACCAACACAGCTGTTTTAAGAAATTGTTTATTCACTTCTATGTTATTCAGTATGTCTTTCCCTTTTTAAGAAGATTGAGCGTAATTTGAGGGAGATTTTGCTTCTATATACAACAGGTCATGTGACAGCCTACAGGCTCCGTCATTGACACATATGTAGAAGGAATTGGTGCCAGACCATAGTCATTATGGGTATCTAATTATACTATCAGGTATACTCTCATGATGGTGAGTTACTAGGACCATTAAATAATTATGAACTTAAAACATAAAATACACTTTTGCACCCATTAATGATTTAAACCCTTTAATAGTATCTTCAATGAACACCTAAGGAACAATCAAATATAATGATCGATATGAGCTATTCTACTTACAGTTTGAAATGTGGAGCATTTCCTTGAATAGATACCAACTGGAGATCATCACAATTTAGGTATCTTCCAAAGTATCGCTCCCTCTAGTGGAATAAACAGGAACTATATAGTTTCTGCCGGTACTACATAGTAGCCCACCTTTCTTCCTTTCGGTTATCTATGTAGTTACTACACTAAACCAGAGATAGTTGTAACCACTGGAGCGATGCAGTGACTATTTCGGTTTATTGCTTGCTGGAGATATAATCTTTCCTTTCACTCCTTCTTCTCTCTCTTTTCTACCGAAACTACAGTAGTCTCTACTCCACGGAGCTGATTGATCACGTGCCAATCACTCAGATACTCTAGATTCACTCGTCTATTGTCCTCTCGTAAGTCAATAATGTGTCCCATTTGGCCTCACACTAGGCATGATACCGGGCCCTTCCTCAATCTGGAGTTCTCTACTAGTACACACCTTTCCTGGAGCCATCAGATTGCAACTGTTCAAGAGATTGAAGCCGTCAATGCTTCCGGTCATGGAGAGCATGCGAAACCCATGGGCACAATCCCATCTTACAGAAAGTTTTAATTTAAAAAAAACAAAAAACAGACACTATAAAGTGTTGACTTGCATGCTGCTAGATATGAATGAACCATACAAAGTCAGTTAGCAGTGCAATTCCAGCCCCACCGTTTAAAATTGACCGGGTATTGAAACACATTGTACATCATTCTCAGGAGGAATCACAAACTTAGTGACATACATTCCCTATAATATATTCATCGATAACTTCATTCGGTTTGCGGTCTCCCGTGTTTCCCATGTGCATTGACGTACTAAACCATTGCTTCTATCGGTCGCAAATTCTCTTCAATCAGTTGGAGCTCCTTTGTCAAGATATACTGTCTGACATTGCTATAATGGCATAATACCAGTTTTCTTTACGTATTTCTACACCAGCAGTCCACTACGTATGTTCTTCACAGCTACAGCTGTATATATGTTATATG